>DVQP01000760.1:0-19613 GCA_018231745.1 Danaus eresimus | reverse complement strand
TTATTTAATATATGAGTACTTCATTATATTTCAATCGATATAATTTAACGCTGAATGTTATCAATAAGAGTTTCAGTAATCCTGACACTAATTGCATGCTGTTATATTTTACGTCAAATGATACTAGTTCTCCGGTTTGTAATGTGGCTTCCATTGAATCGTTTTAACTGCGATAAATTATTAAAACGTATCTAACTTGTTAAAGTTGATTTGCAAACACAAATTGAAGCATATCAAAGAGCTTATCGAATGGAACAGTTTTAATGAAGACTATTTATACGCTTCGTTCAAGATTTATTTTTGTTTTAATACATTCCACATTTTGTAAAGTACCTATCTTCACAGTTGAATATAGCTCTGATTTTTATTTCAAAACCTTAAGTTTCAAGACTATATTTTTATTTATTCTCGATCCTCCTTCGAATAAAATCTACTTACTCTTGTTATAGTATTAAAATATATGAAGAGTGTTGAAAAAATACTGAGAAAAACATTGTATATTTTTCTATTTTAGCTACAACTGTAATAAAAACATTGTACAAAATATGCTATCCTACAGAGAATAATAATTTATTCGTTTGGACATTAAATGATAACTCATCGGTCTCTCATGACTGCAAAATAATTATTTCCAATAATCTGCAGAATCACTACTCATTATATTGTTGCTTACTGAGTTAATTTCATTATTGTATATCTCAGGTCCACGGAGTTTATTGCTTATAAATTAATTATAACAATATAATATTCGAAACCATTTCACCTACTAACTTTAACATAACATATGAAACTATGAAATCTTCGGTTTTGTTAAGAGTTCATATCTACCATTCCATTGATAATAATTACCATATAAAAATACTTTAATAGGTTACAAAAACTTAGGACAGAAAATTTATATTCTTAAACAAGGGCTTCTAAGTACTCGCAAAAAGCTGTCAAATTCGCTAAAATTATATTACAAGTAAACTGTAATATCTGAGCTATAGAGTCGAATATTTACATTATACTTCCTCAAGATTCTCGTTTATCGAGGGAGCGATTGTCGTTTCGGCCTCTTCAGAAAGTATCTGTTCCCAGAAAATATTGTTTGCCATCTCTTGGGAATTTTTTTGGCAAGTAAAGAATGGTATATCATTGTAAGGGAAAACTCTGAGGTCTATTTAGGTAAATGATTGTGAGGGTTCGGTCAGGTAAGGTTTTAGTAACTTAGCGTTACTTAAATTTACAGCAAAATTAGTTGTTAGTTTTTTTTAAAGAGAAAATAATAATGGGAAAAGTAATTAAATTTTCATATTATCCTTGAATATTTTAAATCCAGCTGTACAATAAAATATACTTACTTCCTTTCAATGCAATGTCATTATTTTTAAAAGTCTATTTTAGTTAACCCAAATAACTACATCATCTTAATTTGAATCATCTTTCTTTTTGTAATATATATATCCGAAACTTAAACACTAAATTATTTTTAGTATAAAACTTTATGTCTAATTGTTTAACCATAGCATAACATGGACATGAATTCATAATCACTGACACGGGAATAATAAATCTCTACTTTTGAAAGTCTACCTAATAATTTATATATACGTCATAATTTAGAACAAAACTTTTTCTATATTTTATGCGCAGGCACGTGTCCTCCTTATTTATGTACTTTTTTTAATGAATCATCCAAAAATTATTTGAATTTTTATTTCAATGAATTCATATAAACCTTGAGAGTATGAAACTCTTAGGGGATCTGAACCAGACAATAAGAGGATGGATATGGTTCATATGATATGCTTAATATAATATGTTTATTGATATCATAATAGTGCCGGCTGGCATCAATCAATATATACATTTCACATTGACCTTTCCTTACCAAGGCAATATTTAGTTTTAGGCACAGAAACATTTTATTACAGTTTATAACACATTGTACTTAAGCAATGGAGGGAAGGCAATCATGTTTTAAAAGTTTAGTACTAAACCTATTATTAGATGTACGGAAACCTAATTTACTGATCCTGCTTTTACATTTAAGAGACGTGTAAAAAATTTTAGAAATTTTATCATACAAGTAAGTAACGAAAATATTATTTATCATTTTATGTTATTATTTATACACACATAACGTATTATACATATGCAATATAAGAATTAATTCCATTGTTCCAATATGAAGATTGGCTTTAGATTATTTATTCTTTTAAACAAACTAGTTATAAAATACATTTAAAAATACTTTTTTAATTTAAACGAAACTAATATTTTTCGAATAAAAGACGCGTCATTTATAATTTGTTTCAAAAACTATATACTCCCGACGTTTCGGTTACTTTACAGTAGACGAGATGACAAAAAATAAATAACGCGGAGTTTATCCGAAAAATATTAGTTTCATTTAAAGGAATAAAGCTCGCGAAAACGTTAAATCTCATTATATATTTTTAATGTCTCAATTATTCTTATTAGTAATATGTTCAAAATAAAACATTTGAATATATTATACGTGTCACGATATCTTTTTTCGTTCATTTTCGAGGCAAATAGTCATAACATTAAATTAGTAGACTTTTAGAATTCAAAGCGAATGAACACCTTAATGAAATATTTTTTTGAATATTTAATGAAAAATTAAAAAACAAATAATTTCTCTCACACTGATAGTTTGACAGGAATAGGCTAAATCTATTATTGAAATTTAATTATATTTATTTCGTTGTTCCAGATCTTCCACGTTTTGTGGGACCAGGGTCGAATGTCACTGTGGCCGTCGGCAGAGATGCTGCACTTACTTGCAGAGTTGATAATTTACAATCGTATAAGGTAATTTAAACAAAATTCCATTGTCTGTCAAGTCTGTGATTAATAATATTATAAAATAAATTAGACATTTGTGAGAGAACAACAAAAGACTTCGCGACCCTAACAAAAATCTTCAAAACACAACATTTATCAAAAGCGACTGAATAAACATGATCGTTGAGAAATTAAAAAACGTCCCTTAATAATAACTTGTCCATTAATCAACAGACGAACAATCGTACATAATTTATAAGGAAAATTGACCTTTGTGGAATATGAAGTGTTATTTAACTTTGCTAAGGCATGTTTTATGGCTAACGATATTTTGGTTGTCAGATATAAAGGAATATTTTTTCACGGGTTTTATAAACTGGCACAAAAAACATAGAAAAAAATAAAAATAAGTCACGATCTTTTATTCATTATATCTTCAGAATATAATTTAGTTATAGTCTTGTGGTATCAAAACTATCTTGATTTTTTCTTGTGAATCAACAAAAAAAAAAAAAATTTTTACTAGGTGGCATGGTTAAGAGTGGACACACAGACGATTCTAACAATAGCTGGTCACGTAATTACTAAAAATCACCGCATAAGTGTCCAGCATGGAGATGGAGCCTGGACCTTGGGGTTGAGAGACGTCAGCCCGACGGACGGAGGGCGGTATATGTGTCAAGTGAACACTGAGCCAATGATGAGCCAGACTCATTTACTACAGGTTGTGGGTGAGTAAATCTCACTTACGTTAAGGTGTAAAATTATTTCGGTTTAAAGACATTTCCAACTCTCTATCAAAGAAATAAATACTATTAATGATATGTTTTATTTTTTGAAAATGTGTATTCATTTAATAAACATACTTGAAAGTAAAATAGAAAGTAAAAATGAATCATGAAAAGAATTTCGGAATTTATCTTGAAGACTTTGCAAGTCAAATACAGCTGAACCAGCTAAATAAAGTCGATTTAAACTTTAAAAAGATAAAAAGCTTTTATGTAATCGAAATTCATGGCAATGGAAGAGAAAAGCTTTCCTGAACTTTCAGTTCAAACTTATGATGTCGATGATAAACATTTTGGAAACTATCCTCAAGAAACTACCAAGAGCGGGTCGAGTCAACGGAAATAAACTTAGCGAAACTCTTCCGAACTACTCGTTCCAGTTTATTTGATTAAATACCAAAAGTCCTTTGCTCGTTCAGACTACATAAGTGTAGAAATTCAATATAGGTTCCGAAGTCATTACCAAAAATACTTTTACATCTTGTTACCTACGACTAAATGATCAGACATAATTCCATGAAATGTTTTGAATTCTGTTTTGATTTAGTGATAAAAAAATTTTTATTTAATTGTATTTCAGAAAATTGAGACAGTTAAATAATCTGGTAACTCGTCATCATTAGTGTTTGATATAATATATTAACTTATTTCGGAACGTCATTATGATAAACGCCACTATTAATATACGTAGAACCTGTTATTTTACATCAAAGACTAAGAAATTGAAAGGAATCGTATGACAAAAAAGATATCAAATTTTGACTGTTGACTAAATAGATAAATCTAGATAGGTTACTGACTCTATTATTTCTTAACAATTACATTAAACTAACTGACGAAATTTTGTGTAATCAGTTTTCGCCTCTGAACTGATTATTATTGTTTAAAATATACAAAAAATGCTGACGCTTCTAATTTCAATCTCATGAGAAGTAAAACTCACGATGGAAGTAATTTTTTTTTAAGCACATATAACAATTTAACATAATAGATTACATACTTGAGTTTCATTTAACGCGCTGCTAAATAACCAATACTGCTTAGAAAAGCTGGTTTTATTAGTTTCACTTACTACTGTGGAGCCGACCGAGAAAAATATATTTAGTCCATTTAACTTTGACAATTTCATATTATTTCAAGGACGAACTAATGTGAGCGAGAAGTCAAGCATGATCTGAGACCAAAGAAAAAATAACAGAATACAATATAAAAATCGGGAAATCATTTGCAAACAGATTCAATGTTTCTTACAAAGAACATTTTTCAAACGACAGTCCCTATCATTTTGTTACACGCCCATTGATTCTTCTCAATTGCTGTCAATTTATACGATTCACTCAGCCTTTGTAAGCACTCGAGTTTTGTGTTGAAATATGTGTATAAAAGGTGTAATCTGATAGAATATTTTTCATAATTGATTGAGTGTATTGGAATTTAATTTACATTATACAGTGAGATCTACTGGCGATCCTTAGTGTAAGAAGTTAGAACTATTTCATGACTTTTATAATAAACTGTTTAAATAAATTAAAATTTAACTTAAATCATTACAAGTTCAATTGTAATTACTTGTTGCAGTACCGCCTGATATTGACGATGACGTCAGTAGCAGCGAAGTTATAGTCAAGGAAGCAGATAACGCAGCCCTGCGATGTGTTGCCTCTGGAGTTCCCCCTCCCACAGTGACTTGGAGAAGGGAAGATTCTAGACATTTCAAAATTGATAACCACACTTTAAGTAAGTTCTAATTACCAGCCGTGTGTTCCCTTCTATAAGTATGTACGGATATAGATCTACTATTACATATTTTATTTTTGTTTTCACTTAAATTCAATGAATTATATTGTGGTTTCATTTAGTGTTCTGCATTTTTTTTTCTATAGTTAAATAATGACAGCTCATATCAAATAATAAACACAATAAATTAAAATTCTTTATTACATCTAATCTAATCACTTCTTATGGAGTAAGTTTGTTAAAATTTGTAAATTCATTCAGATCAGCAAATTTATTTTGAGAAACATACAATAGATCAGTTTTAATGAAATAACAAAATGATGCGGTAAAAAACGAGATAGGTGTATCAATAAAGTTTCCTTGCAAATCCTAGTTATCTACGCTAGCAACGGTTTTTATGTTCAATGTAAATTAACTTTTATTTGTATGCTGCGAAGGTTGTTGTTTGCACGAAGATATGTATGCTTAGATAATGTGGTGCTCCGCAAAAACAATCCCATTGTGCGTATAGGTAGAGACAGAACTAACGGTTACTGGTGCTAAACAAAGCAAAAGTTCCTCGCCTGTGGTTGCAAATTGAATGTAAACACAACTAATTTGCATTTCGAGTTTAAATAAACTTTTGCAAGTTGGAGTATTGTCACGCTAAAAGTTTTCTTTGCATAACCTGTTTATTTTTCACAATAGATTTATTCCACCTTTTGAGTCTTCCGCTCTCAATTTGTTAGAAATAATAAGTACGTCTACTTATACTTTTTCTATTGAAAAATACCTACATGGTAAGCATATAATACCACCTTTATATTTATGGCAGGCATTGGTAATTTATTGAACCTTTTAAACGTGAAGAAATACAGTAAGTTTTATAGTTTTAAGTCATATGTCACCGACTTGAATATTAAATTTTTATGCGACAAATAAGGTGACAAAAACTCAGTTAACTTCCAAGCAATTCGTTTTGTAATCTTAATTAAACTTAAACAAAATTTATTTTGTGCAATTAATATGCTCAAAATGTTCTTAGCAATTACAATCTTACCGTAAAGGAACTTTCCCAGCTACCAACTAACAACAAACGCTGAACTTCTTCAGAGCAGTTTAATCAATCAATATTCATCAAGTTTGTCTATTTGAGTTAACAATTGAAAATCATTTGTAGTTTGTCGTTGTCTTCAATTGAAACGTGCTTCTAGTTTATTATATTCAGAGTTATTTTCAAACATAATAGCATATCACAGTTGTGAAACAATATGAAACGAAAATAAATTGGATAAATCAAAACTTATTTTGAATATTTTTTATTGTTTTATGGTGATTTGTTACATCTTATTATTTTACACCTACATATGTCGGAATATTTATCATACGACGGGACAAAAATATATTAATTTTATGATGTACTTTACTGATATAATGAAAAGTTTGTCTCGTAATAAATGTATTATTTATATAATATTTTGAAAACAAATTAATTTTTCTAAAACAAAAATACACATACGACTATTTAAAAAATACATGACAATTTAAAAGTTACCGTCTCATATATTTCTCTATTTTCGTAAAGACTCACTTGAAACGTTAAAACTGTGCCAACACATCGTTCAGAATACATCTCGCCTCGTTTTCTTAATGGCTACAAATAAAGACAGGTTTTTGTTTTTCATTCCCTTTGCAAAACTGACTATGTTGTGACGGAAAGTATTGTTGTAAACAACCGTTATCTCAATTCTTACTTTGATGAAAGTATAAAAAAAAGTAATAGGTTTTATATACGAGATTCTTTTGCCAAGAGACATGTCGTTTTCTCTGAGTGACACTATTCAATTCCACGTCTCTTATCCCCATAATCGATTTCAGTGAAATAAACATTCCACGATACGAAATTGTATTGTATGCGACCACAATATATACTTTATTATTATTACTAAAAGGTAACTTATAAGTGAAGAATATTGTTTAGTATTAAATTTATATTTATTTTTCAGATATTGTAAGCCAAAAACTAAAACTTAAAATCTTGTTTCAGTATCGAAACACAGCGGTGAATGGCTAAATTTGACTGGAGTTGAACGAGTTACATCCGGCTCATATCTCTGTATAGCCACAAACGGTATCCCTCCGTCAGTTAGCAAGAGGATACAAATAAACGTCATGTGTGAGTCCAATCAATAGCCGCGTCCCGAAATTAAATTGTGTGACTTAACTCCAGCTGATATAGAAAGGCATTCCCCTAAATGAAATTGGCACTGACAAGTTGGAAATGATGCGCTCTGTTGGTGCGGACACGTCGGATGAATGGGTGGCTAACGTTAAACTAACGAAACATGGTCGCCAATGTTTGTGGATATTATTCTGTCTGCGATCTTTTAGTACATATTAAGTTTGCAAAATAAAATAGTAATGTCTATAGACTTATACTATACTACATCTTCTGATTACATTAGTATAAATTTATTGACATTTTGATTGTAAAATAATGTTTTAATTTGTTAATGTTTATTAGAGATATATGTCCAAAACAATTTTATTCCCAATATGATATTTATTTGCACAATTTCTAATTTAAGATTTTCAATATGTATCGAAGTCAGTACTGTGTGGAGATAGCTATCATAACATTACCGGTGGTCTTCATAAGAGAGAATATTAAAATATATATATTTAACAGGTTATTAAAATATATAAAAACATCCAAATTGAATTAGAGTTAAGTGGCAAGCTTGCAATTATCAATTAACAACTAACTGACACCATCAGCTTGTTCTCGCCGTGATAAAGAAAATAACATGGCCGTGATAAAGAAAACTAAGTAGCTGCTTAAAATTAAAATATTATTAAAAATTAAGTTTATTTATATTTTACATGGAAAAAAACTGTCTGACAATTTTATGGACTTTTATTTTTAGCTATATTTAAATTTAAACTTGTTAAATCTGTAGGTGTATAAAATACAGAAGATTTTAAGATATGCTACTAAAAATAACATTTTTGATAGTAATGTAACTAACTCATCATCGTTCAAAGATATTGACAAATAGAGTCAAAGATAGATCACAGGACTCTGTTATGTAAAATTTATTATACCACCGCCAACTGATAAACTAAATAATTCTCATAATTGGCAAAGTTTCCTCAAAACTTAACATACTATATGTATATATTTGAATTGTTGGGTAAAGGACATAATAATAAAAGTATCTCAACAGTCGCTCCTTCCGTGTGGGCTGGCCGGGTGGCTATACGAGCGTTGGCTCACAGTGCGGCGACGCTCTCTTGCACTTCGGAAGCATTTCCTGCACCAAATGTATACTGGATGCTTAATGGAGAACAGAGGCTTGTTAACGGTGAGATACATATTTATAACATTTTATTACTTCAAGATGTTTAAACCAAAAAAATCTCGGTGACAGTTTTTTGAATCTATTATTAAAACCATTTGTATTTATTTGTAAATCAAATTAATTGATAGGGATAGTTGGGACACAATATTGCGAGTTAGATCGGTTGGAATATCACTTTTCAGATTCATATTGTTCCGTTATGTCTTTTTTATTGGAAGCGGTATTGATCCCAATCGCTTGCAATAACTATAATACGCATAAAAGCTACTTCAAAAATAATTTGTAAGCGTTCTGTTAATACGCAAAAAGAATATTTGAAAGTATTATTCTGGTAATTCAGCAGTCTCAAGGATGCTTTCGCATAAATATATATAAATATGTTAGAATAGGAAATCCTTAAGAGAACCATTACAAGGCGTTTTAACAATTTTCCGTTATATTTTAAAAAGTCTTTATCCGTATAATCACGTTGCTCATTTATCATTTCACTGGTTGTCATGTTTAAGTCTCTGGCCATTCGCCAATGTGTCCAGGAGCTTCTTGCTATGATTGATTTCACTAGTGGAGCCAACTCGTTATTTACACATTTTTGAATGAAACCCTCATTTGTATGAATTTGTCTGCCAAAATTCGTACAATAAATGATCCGATAATTTTCTATCTAACAAAATGGCACATGAGCTATTTTATAAATAATTATTTATTCAATTAAATTCAAAACAAAAATCATACTTAATTAATTAGGTATGCTTAAAGTTTTAAAATAATTATCCCGCATTGATTAAACATTAATGCTACAAAAATCTATCATAAATTTTGATTTCATTGTAATATTTCACTCGATATTGTATCACTTCATAACAGGAGTTTCTACAATTTACACACGTATTGCCCTAATGAAATACAATCCCTCACAAGACTGTACTGCTGGCATCTGGTGTTATATTCTATCTGCAACAATGGATATCAGAGGTTGGCCAGACAAAGGACGTGCAAATAGTTCACAATGCGAGAAGTTGTACCAAATTTCACCCATTACATTTTAATAGCGCCAGCTTTTGGCATACTAATTTGTTCTTGGATAGAGTACTTTTTAGTAACGAAAAAATATGAAGCCTTTAATTTAAGCTTTCTGCTTATTTTAAAAATTCTCCCTTCTTTATATTTAGTCTTAATTATGCAACTGTTAATTGCAGACGTATCACAAATATACTACATTTTAGTGTGCAAAATTATTTATTTATTTAAAGAACAAAATTATGCAGACTCAATAAACATACAATATTCTTCTCCAAGACACTGTAATATATTTTCTACTTGAGGTCTGAAGAAGGCTCAGGGCTCATTTTAATACTTATTATGACATCCAGGTTCAAAGTATAAAATAAGCAAAATAAGCCGAGGCTATCGTCATACCCTGACACTGCAAGTGAGCGAGATGACAAGAGATGATGCTGGAGCTTACCGCTGTCATGTTGAAAACAATATGGGGAAAGCACAAGCCGAGATGTTTCTACATTGTGAGTTTAGTTTATATTAATGGACCCTGAGTTGCTTGTACAATGTCTTCGGTTGCTTGGTCTATTAAAAATGTTGTTATACTTCGTTGTTGTATAAAGAAAGATTAGTTTAATTTCTTAAAATACCACGACACACCTCTCATTTAATACAATTAAATTATATAACCTTAAAATGTATAATAATAACAAGGTTTTAATTTTCCAGTACAAGTTTTAACGATTAAATTATTACCTCTAGCTTTCTGAATACAATAACGGTAAAACAAATAATCTCATGAACGTGTTGCACATTTTGTATCGATAAAATTTCCTTTGATGAAAATTAATGTTAACAGCCACATTATTTCAGTATTGACCACAACCACAACGACTACCACCACTACCACGCCGCCTCCGACTACTACCACAACGCCTCCGACCACTACTACTATGTCAACATGTGAGTATACATACATATAATAAAAATAATATTACTACAACTTAATGAGTTCTTAGATTTTCGCGAGACATTTAAATGAAACTCAAAAATTTTCGGATTACTACGCGATTTTTTTTTATTAATTTAAAAACTACTTTTTCCCGACGTTTCGGTTACTTTACAGTAGCCGTGATCACGGCTACTGTAAAGTGTAAATAAAAAAAATCGCGTAGTATTTCGAAAATTTTTGAGTTTCATTTACTACAACTTTTCTAAAACTCATTAAAATCTCATATTTGACCATTCAGCCTTTACATTCAGTCTTTAAATTTGGAATTATTTCAAGAACATTATTTTATCCACTGAAAATAAATATCCAAAAGTAATTTGGTTATTAAATTACATGTTTAACTAAAATTAGCATGGCTAATACTGACATTACATTAGTCTGTCCATGATCTATTTAGTTGAGTATAGATCTATAAGTTTTTGAACATCACATAGTTTGTTACATGTCTAGCCTAATAATTTACGTTAAACGCTAACTATACCTAAAAAAGCATTCAAATTTTAAGATAACTTTGCATGCGTAAAAATATTTAGTATTATTTCTTAATAGGCTAAATTTATAAAATATAGTTAAATATTTTCTTTAGCGTCAAATTTTATTTATATTCATTAACTGTTTGTGTTTTTCTTAGTAAAATAAAATAATATTATCATTCAATTTAAAACGAAATGTTGAAGAGAAAAAGAGATACTATGGCCATTAACAAAAATCTAAGATATTTTTAACCGTTCAATACATTATTTTGCTCAAAATAATAAATGGAATAGAAAAATAAGACAATTCACTAGGAATAATTTCTAAATCTCGAGGTCTTTATGTAACTAACATTGAATTGAATTATTTTTTATTTAAAAACAGAAATATAAATCAGAGGTTCCAAAGGGTCCAAGCATGTTTTATGGTCCCCAGAGAAAATCTTTTTCTTATGAAATAATGGTACACTGTCAAGTTAATGGAACGATGGATATCTTTTGCTTCGCTTTCATTTTATCCGTTGGTCAAGGTTTTATAGTAAGTTAAGTAAAATAGACAAAAGAAAACATTTTTAAAGAAAATGTGGCAAAAATATCTCTATATCTCAATTGTATACGTAATTTTCATATTCATTGATTGTTTGTTGTGTGTGAATAAAAATTAGTACAATTAGTTTTATGGCTTAAAATCATTACTTTTTGTTAAATTTTAATTAAATAGTTTCAAATCTCAAATGACGGAATAATTGGAACACGTTAATTTATTTTAATTTATGGCCACGATAGAATCATCTATTCAATTTAGTTATGGAATACTTCTCAATATTTTCAAGTAACTTTTATATTAAATGAAAAAGATAGAATTAATATGCTACTTAAAAAAAACAAAAATAACTATAATAAAAAAATACATTTATTAATATGAAGATGATTTTTACCTGTTTACAATAAAAACCATACATTCACCTTCTCTAGATATTTTCATTAATTACCATTTCAAAAAATATTCCAGAAGCGTAGAGTCATTAACGTTGTAAAAAATGTTATTGTAATATTTCATAGCACATACAGTGATACAATTTCCATTCATATTTCCACAGCATTCTTTTAAGTCAATGCCTTTTTATGAAACAAAGAGATTTTAAAACATTATGCTAAAAATTGTTACACGCGACTTCTAAAACCTGGTTCTATATAGAGATATAAAACCGTTAAAGTTATGTCTTCTTCACAAAATATCTTGCGAAGTTTGTTTATGAGACTTTTGTCATAGTATTTTAATAATTATTATATTTAAAATCATTACCTATGTTGTATTTATTCTAAGCAATAAAAAAGTAACAACTAATTTTAAAATTTATTTTTGTATCTATACATTATGATTAAAATTGTAGAAAATCGGTTTTTTGTTATTATTTAATTCTTTTGATAAAAAAATATAATTAATCACTGTTTGAGATTTTTTTAATATCGACATTTGTTATGCGTTTTATGAAGGCTATTTAAAATCCTAGTATAATTTTTGAAACATTTGATTATCGCAAATGCTCAAATTTTGTCCTCTGTTATAGTTTTACATTTATACGTTAAACATATTCACGTACAAAATTGGACAATTATATTTACCTTTTTGTTACAAATAGCGGTCACGAACAAAATTATAGATAATGAACTGTAAAACATTATTATTTATTTAATGTTATTAAGGCTATACATTAATATTTCTTTAAAGTAAACGACTGGAACCATGAAATTAAAAAAATTGTTGCACAGTATAATGTTTTATGAACTATTTAATATTGAATATTTACCTACAAACCGTACGTTAATAACTTATGAATATTTTCTAGATTTAAAAAACAAAGGCGTTAATGCAGCGTTCTATACAACAAAATTTTAAGCCGCAAACTCGTTGGGGCATTATGTATAAGTATTTATTATACTCTCACTTGTAGTGATGCATTACGCGGTGACCTACTTACTTAAGAGCAAGCGACAGTTTCCCTTCGAACAGTCAAAATGACGTACCGTAGATTTACGGTCTTAAGTGTATGACGCGTGGAAATTTCACATGACAAAAGTAATGCACAACGCATTCTGAACGTTATTTATAACAGTTTCTAATAAATTCTGTTTACAAAGGTCAAGAGCAGTTAGAATAATTCACTCTCTTTATTTTACTAATTTTAAGTAAACGCTGATAGCTTTCGTGTTCTCATTTACATCTGCGTCATAAAGTTACAAAGATTTTATTGCGAAAATATACAAACACTCTGAGATTGAATAATTTACAGCCGTACTGACAATTACAATCTATTTTTCATGATACAGATGACGTCGGCCAGTTGGAACAGCTTCATCGAGGGGTGATGGAAGCCCCCCGCGAAGACACATATGTTGTCCTCAGTCAACACCAGATGCAGAACCTTGGTAAATATCACGGCGTATTCTGTGTAGTATTTATTTATTGCAGATGAAAAGTCGTCACTATTCAACGTTTTCCATCGCTCTTTCAGATCTGTATGGATACATTTTTTGCTCTCCCATGATAATATATAAATATATATATATATATAAATGTTCACAAAGTAAAAAAAATGATGAATAAATATTAACTAACAAGTTTTTTATGGGTTTCTTTATGTATTTATATTAAGTTCATTAATGTAAAATTTGATTTTCTAACTTTTCTTACGTTTATTAATTCCTAAAATAAGCGTAATGATAATTAAGTATATTTTTTTTTAATTAAATTCATTTGTTTTAATTATTTATTCTTTCCATTTTTCTCTCACTGATAAACATCTATTTCTGTAATATTAACCAAATAATTATATATAATTATAATGTTGTTGGTAATGTTTTTGAATGATCTTTTCACCCGTGTAATTTATTTGTAAAACAAAAAGTAAAAAGCAGCTTGATTAATATAAATTCTAAACTTTTCCGAACTAAAATGAGTTTTCTAAGCAAGCTTGAAGTGTATTAATTATCTTTCTTCCTACCAGAAAGTCGATTTACTTGGCCGGCCACTTAAGACTATAATTTCACTTGACTTAAACTTTACTTTTCTGACTACGAAATGTCAATATAATGTAAATTTTTAAACTGGAGAAATCTTTTAAATTGTATTATTAGGATAATTTGTTTGGGATGTTACTTTTGAACTAAATTATTTCAAATATCTTCACACTAAGTTATTACGAAAACATGTAAAGTATACATGATTATTACTCTTTCGTAATGTTAATATCGTAACATTTAATTCATTCGATAAATTAACGATAGAGTGTCTCTGAATAATTTTATTTCATTGTATTGTTTTTTCCACCAATGTATTTATTTTTATACTCCTTAAAATTTATTAACTGGATACAATGATAATATTAAGACAAATTGCTGATAGCATGTCCTTGTAATTATGTCTTGATATCATTATTATAGGGGGTTCACTGTAACCAAATAAATTTATGTTTTATCTTAATTTTGTCATTATATCAGAAATGGTAACGACGATATGACCGGAGGCTCGCGGCGAATGGGGCGCGGCGTGGCCCGCACTGCCATCCGCCGCGCGCGCCCCACACCCCGCGTACACACTCTCAACCCTCGCTCTGATACTTCTGTGCCGTGCTGTGATGCGTTAGGTCAGTGACTTAAGAAGGTGATAGTGACGTTAATGCATTGTTATTCTATCGTAATATTAGCTTGGAATAACATTCAAACAAATTATTTAGGGTGAAACATTCAAAGCATATTTCTGCTTAGTTTCGGGAAGACGTAGATACGATTACTGATAATATCTTTGAATATTTAATTGTTTATTATTTTTTAATTTATACCATTAAAATATCTCGACATTTGATAAATGTTAAAACCATTTTGATATTAGTTAACATTTGTTATGTAATGTATCAGATTGTGGAAATTAGTAGGGGAATAGATAATATGTAATTTGAATGAATATACGTGTAATGCGATCCACAACGACTGCTATTAAACTGATATGTATTATATAATATAATATCTTGGTTTAAGTAAACGCTGTAAATAATAACCACAAACTAGTCACATCAGACTAAAAAGAGAACACGCCATATTATCAAAAGATGTATAAATTTCAATTGACTGTCTAATTCGCTTCTGGTTGTCTTTGTATACGTTTTACGACTTTAATGATTAAGTACTTTTATTTCCTTTGTCGTCATTTTAAGCCAATTAATTGTTCATCCACTTTATCAGCCAAACGGCTGGTGATTGTGTTTTTTTTTTGGCAATTAAATTGAAATATAACATTTGTATCAATTGTGGCTTTAACAATAAAAAAATGTATATACTATGTAATGAAAATACCTATAGAAATTAAATAAGTTGTATTTTCTTCTCCAGTATAAAATTAAAAGTAATGAAGACCTCATATGTCCATGAAAAATATAAAAAGTAAATTAATTTATTGAAACATGCAAAGTAAAATTGTGTCATTAGCAATATAACACAGCACGCCGGACAAATATTTAAATTTTTAGAGACAACATTTAATAAGAACATCGAATGTTTGCATTTTTATTTGTGAACACTTATTAAAATAAAAAAATTATTTAATTAGGTTTAAACATTGTCTCATTTTTAAAAGGTCTTTTCAATTATTTTGTCGTTTCTAACTTAAACAATAATATTGTCTGTGTATTTTCATGTATTTATTTATAACGCTCTTAAAATGTAATGTAAATTATTAGTATGTAAAGATTGTATGAATTTGTTGTGAAATATAAGTTTTGGAAATAAAATTTGTCTTCTTCCTTATCAGGGTTTACTGTAATTGAAATCCAAGGGTCCCTTGTCAATCGCATGTTCAAAATCCCTGATATATTCTCAACTTGTCCTAAATACATGACATTAAATAAAAAAGAACAGAGAACGAGAGAGCAATATTGTTTTTGGGTGTAACTATTCTGGACTTTATTTGTTTACCCTAACTATGATAAAAAAGCTAAAGTCTGTAACTATCTCACAAATTGTTACTGACTTGTTACTGACGAATAAAATTTAATGGCAAGACTTATCCATATTTCATTTTGATATCATTACTAAAGCCAGAATCTGTTTAATAATATGTTATGATAGTTATAATAAAAAGTGGCTTTAATAAATATTTTCAAAGTTTAAAAAACATAAAAGAAATTTAAAACCAAATGTAGTAAACAAATCATTAAATTGACATTTAGTTTTATAGTAATTTTGTGATGGGGTCATTAAATTTTAGTAATAATGTCAAATCGATAGATTGGTTAGTTATTATATTACGAGTACATAAACCTAAACTAATAGATCCTGATAAAATATCATATGTCATGTAAGAGACCGACCTAAATTTCCCCTTCGACCTGTATAAGCCTGTATTAAATCTTGTTGCCTTTCCAGGAGGTATCTCATGTGGTATAACAACAAATGATATTTTTATGTGATATATCAAACTAAATCTAATCACAAAATGTGATGATTACTTTGGTAAGTGAGTTTTTGCTTGATAATCGACATGTCTTAATAATATTTTGTATATATAAAGCTATCCTTGATACAAACCCGATATTCATGTTGGCTAAGATGTTAAGCTTCCGAGTACGTGTTTCTGTGTCAGAACGTGAGCGTCGTTTGTAAAGTGTTTTGGGAGGATTGGATTAAATAAACCTGTAAAGGGCGTTTGGTAAAGTCATTTTGTGTATTATTTTCACGATGGATATTAAATAACAATGAATTACTAACCACGTTTATTGAGCACAACTATTATAGATATAATATAAATTACTAGTAGACCCACATAATATTATATTTATATAGATATCTTTTATTTGATGTTTATGGAAAAACGTCTATACCTTGGATGAGTACTTTGTAAATATTAGCAATACTTTCCTTAGTGTCGTTTTTATGTACAAATACCTATTGCAGTGTTTTTATAAGTTAATTAATAGATTAGGTCTGAGTTAAAAAGAGGCAATCTTTTAAAGTAAAATATTTCATTAGCAAATTTGGTAAATTTCATAAAATATTATATAAAAATATTCATGGCCGTAAAAAATAAACTGCAGTAATCTGCATCTATTGAGACCGCTTGGTGGGAGTAATTAATCTTAAACGGCGTGCATTTTCTCCCAGCGGCGAGCTATGGTGGCGCATAAAATTACAATAAAACAGAATTATCTCTAGCTAATGGCACAAGGTGCTTATTTATAGCACCTGAGTTATAAATTCAAATGCTTTGGCTATTTGGCTATCGTAAACCAGACTCATTTGAAAGTTATAATACGACAGAGAGTTTCAATGAGCTCGTCTCATTTACATTGATATTTGCTTTCTCGTCTTTCGATTTTTATATTTTTTTGATTATATATTTACTCGTTGTTGGTTAAAAAGATATTTCTTTTATAATACTACGTCGTCCACTAACGAGATGGACGAAAGACTTAATCAATTCCGCGGACTCACGTGGTGGATGCAGGTCACTCCAACGGAAGCGCTTAGAAGTCGATAACGGAGGCTTATTCCAGCAGTGGACCTCACGTGGCTAAAATGGTGGTAGTATTCCGTTATCTGGATTCACAATTTGCTGACAAATTGCAAAAATGTCCTATAATCTATGAAGGCCATCCAAGTATAAGTGTTCTGAGTTGTATATAATAATTTTCTTGTTAGCCTGTTACAAAAAGGTGAGTGGAAGAAACAAAGCTATCCATATATTTCGTTAGAAAACTACAAAGGCTATGATACCTAGGGTATAAACAAAATGGAATTACCCAATCGCAGATTTTTTTCGCTAATACAACTTAACAAGGAAGACATTATCTCTATCGCCAAAACAAACAAAGAAAATCGGTAAACAACGCGTCGGACTCAAAACAATATCTCTAAAGCCAAGTTTATTTAATAAAATCTATCAAAAGAGATGGCTATCAAAACCCTCCCCTTCAATTTGTTCGGAATCACGTTCAATACCGGGGTTATCCTGAATACAGAGGATTTATGTTCAAAATATTTACCAATGATTTGAACCGGATTTAGGTTTAAACAGATGATCTATATAGATTATATATATTTTGAAAATTATTCTTATACTAAATATATATGTTATGGGCCAATTGATTAATCGGGCATTATTCATAATGCTCGGGCCATATGAATAATGCCCAATAAGAGCGGGCAATGTGATTAAAACCAATCAATTCATCACGTTGCCCAGGCGTTATGAATAATGCCCAGTGCCTATTGGAGACAGTGGTGTAAAACACTTTAAATATTTTCAAATGAATACTTACTTAGTTAGATAAGATAAACTTTTTTTTACCGAGGAATGTTCTCTACACATTTCAAGCTCTGAGGGGGCAGGGTGCCGATTATGTGGGGATTGTTAAGGAAATCCACCTTACAAGATGCTTTCTCTCTTCCTAACCCGATAAACTCCGATGAGTTACGGCTCCCCGTTAAATGGACGAGACTGCGGGATTAAAAACACACCGTAGAATCGTGAGAGGTTGTCCGTACATGGACCCATTGCTATAGAAGAAATACATACTATACATATTTTCGTCTCCGGAACCCAATAGAAGCGCAAAACAGCCGAGGACCTCAAATTTAAAGTATCAGTGGCAAAAACCCCCGTCCGCCAAGCATTAGTTCTCTCCGACGACGTAAAACTCCACGAAACTACTGATACTGTCATGTAGGCTTTATGTCGTCGACCCACTCGACTACGACGGATACGGAGAGAGTTACAATTTTGCTCTCTCTCCCTCTTTGCCTCCTCTTTTGTAAGCAATATCCCTTCAGCGAATAATGACATGGCTTGCCAACTCTCTTCTTTGCTGACCATCGGAGCAATAAGAGCTTCTAAAGAGAAGTCGGGCCCAACGATTTGCACAAGACCCGCTCGAAACTCGTTTCAGGCAGGACATACCTGTCGTGTATGTTGTGTCTTCTTCAATTTCATAGTGATGGGACGTGGTTGTAGGCTTTTTTTGTAACACTTGACATAAATACGGTTGACATAAATATTGTCAGTGGTTGTTTCAGTCGCAACAATTATCAGGAGTTGTGTAAGTGAGAGGTCCAAATTTAGGGCCTAACTACACTTTCAGCACTGGACATAAAGTTAAGATTAGCTCCCGGTTCACTCGTTCGTCAACCAAACGCATCGCTCATTTATCTACTACCTCATGCACTACCTCATGCACTGCTCTATTGAGCAAGTATCGGAAGTGATAGAGATAAGTTACGCATCGCAGCGGACCTCGCAAAAAATTACTTTTAATTACTTTGCCCGATCATCATGTAGCCATATTCGTAATGCCCGGGCAATGTAATAAATTTGGGGGGGTTTAAATTGTAATTAATCACTTGGGCTATGATATGGCTAGGCATTATTCATACTGCTTGAATTAATATATATATATACATATATATATATATATGTGTGTGT
>DVQP01000759.1:0-19627 GCA_018231745.1 Danaus eresimus | reverse complement strand
TATCTATATAAAAAAAGGTTGGTATTATATAATATATGATAAAAATATACATAAATTGCATACAATATGTTTCTAAATTCTTCTTAATCTTGATACATATATTAATATTGTTGAAGATATCTCGTAAACAGTGCTCGTTAGTCGGATGGGTTCGGGCAATTAGATGCTCCCAGGTGACGTCTTGAACGTAACTAGCTGAAAATATCTGTTTCAGGCAACCAAGACGTATGTTACTGAAAACGTTTAACCTTTTAGAATAATTTGAACTGTATCACTGGGATAAGACACCATACATATTTTTTTTGTTATTTTGCAAAACATCAAAATATTGAAAAACAGGAAAAATATATTCTTGGTACCTATATGAAAAGCAGTCTTAATATAAATTTTAAATACTCGTAAAGCACGAAGAAGTAACTTCACTATATTCTTTAACCCAGCAGTTTAATGTGTTGCAGTAAGTGGCCTCTACTGGGACCTCTGTAAACATCTACGAGTAAAGTTTAAGCTTCGAGTCTGAGATAGTCATCAAGCAAAGTTATTAGAGTTACCGTGACCCTAAGAAACATTACTCAATTTTTCCCTTTAAACATCTAGCTTTCAACTTCCATTAAATGTCTAGTATTGAAAATATAATAGTTAAAAAAATTATCTAGTCTGAAGGAATGAAATAATTATCACAGTAGTAGTAGTATTATGAGGTCATGTTATTATGTTCGCTAATTCGCTAACAATCACCGACATGAGTATTATTGTCCTTACATTTGAACGTCTTGGCCCTAACATATTCAATTATAATAATTAATATTAATGACTGTCCTATCGCATTCCAACAATCACGATCTAACGTCGTATTTACATAGAAATGTTCAGTTCCGATAAACATCGTCCCATGGGATACAATATAATGCTAATTTCCTCAGAAATTGTGTGTTACAATACACAACAATAAATCACATACATAATACCAAGTATTTAAAATGTTCATACATTCCTCGTTGGCTTAACTTAGTTTAACTGGGTTTTAGGATTATAGATTTAATTATGGAACCTCTATTAGAGATTTTATTACAGAGATATGCGGAATTCGACTGAAATTGTAAGAATTTTATAGACATCATTTAATACAGAAATATTTTCGACAATATAGAAAAAAAATATTTTCTTAAATACAGCCACTTTAACGGCTTGTATTCAGTTATTCATGCAATTTCTGTACGGTCGGAAAAATGCAACTATTTGGTGTTTTTACCACCATACTTTTGTTGTAAAGAGCGTGAAAATTAGACCGTTACGAGCACCTTTAGAACTATCGCTATTCACCATAAAATGTTATTTTTAGTGAAACTTTTAACCTTTAATACGTTCTTTATTTTCTTTCAAAACGAGAATTATTTTAATACATATCATATAAAAATTTTATATTATAAATAGCGAGTTTAAATAAGGGGTGACTTAGTTTATATTAATCCCGGAACAGTTAGTAAGGATAATCATGAAAATTATATTAAAATTAACAATAAATAAAATATTTAGTAGGATATAATTTTTTTATTATTTTCCAAAAAGTACAACGATAAAACTTTGGAAAAAAAAAGGACACGGAAAAAAGAAAAAAAAGAGCGAAATAACACAATTTTCCGGACACTCCGGACCGTAAAATAGGAACAACGCAAAACTACAGTCAACGGCACAAAAATTGGACATGTAAAGCAGGGAGACGCATTAACGCGTCAGAGCAATCCGACAAGGGCCAGATTTGGGGCTCTGGATTCCGGAAAATTGCAGGGCATGATCGATGGCGGGCAAATGTCGTGCATCATGATTATCCTCTACATTTTGTGACTTCCATAGTTACCCGTAAATTGTGATATATTTTGTATTTTGTACATTAATAATTTTTATTAACTGTCCGGTGATGGCTTACGTTAACGTCCGTACGAAATATTTTAATATTTATTAATCAAATATGAATATTAAAATAAAGTTTATGTAGACTATAATTTTCCACATTGTATTTTATTGAAGATTCAATGTTATCTCAAGCGAGGACAATATTAAATCTTTAGAAGCGGTTGTTGAAAATCAGTGCTGTATAAAGAACAAAAGGTTTAAATAGTCTGTGGTATTCTGAAAAGAGTGTAATTGCATTTCATAAAACCATGCCTCAAAGCGGTCTATAAAAGGACAACAGTGGGAGTCGTCCGCGGTTCGTCTAACCAGCCGCTTGTCGCACTCACACTTTGGAGATTCAAAGAAAAACTACAGTAAATATTATACAAAATGATAAGGGATTGTCTGGTTTTTATTATTTGACCCATTTCATGCACAAAGTGAAGCAAATCACTAGAATTCTATGAAAAAAGATTATCTGAGTAATCTTCTTATATTTCCATTGTTGAAATAAAAACATATCTAATGTTCTTTTGTTAGCACATTCGTTTTTATGACAACTAGTTATTGATGTAGAAATGCAAAGTGATTTGTTATATAACATGTTAAACTGAAAAATTACAACATCAATTCAATTCGGAGCGCAATCAAAAACAATAAAACTGAATAAAACATTTCATATTGTTTCTAGCATATTAAAAATGACCGTGTTTGAACAATATTTAGATGTGAACGTATGGAACTGGAAGCAAACCCCAGACCGTTCAGTTTACAAATCAGCATCGGCGGTTCCAAAGGTCCTGTACGTATTATAATTTAAGCGAGACGAAACTTATTCGGATGCTGTCGCGCGCTCTCGGGTATAAACGTTAATTCCATCCATTGTGGAAGTTGCCGCGTTGAGTTTGCGTATAAATTATAAATGACGTAATACGTATTCGTCTGTTTTAATGTATACTTTTCATATTACTTTGAAATGAGTTCAATTTATGCTATCATGTAAGACAAATAATGAGCTGTTATTGGATTGATGAACAATACTCGTAAGTAACTCATACAAGATTTGTGATATCAGATCTGACTTTTTCACTGTAATCATTTGGTTTCATACAGTATTTTTGTTTATTTAAAATTTAAATGATATTTATATTCTTTTCAGATAACTATGCGTCTTTTGTTATTTCAAAAACTAAATACTCCCAACGTTTCGGTTACTTTGCAGCTACCGTGAGCACGGGCAGACGGGAAGTGAATCTATTTTTTTAATAATAAAATAGCATTTCAATGAATCCTCGCGAAAGTCTTAGATCTCATTAAAATTAACAATTTCAATATATTTTAGATCATCATAAAAATGTTGGCTCGTAAAACGTCCAAACAAACTAATAAATTTCATGAAAGATCGTTTGCCTTTTAAAATCCACAAAAAGATCAAATAAAGGGAAGGCGGTGGTAATTTCGGGCTAGGCAAAACAAACGCCTTCTAAATTAAAAGTAAGCATGGAGCAAGAGCCTCGAAATTGCCAAAACGTACTGATAGTTGCCGTGCTGATGTTTAAATTAGAAAGGGTAAGCCCCGCGGTAAGTCAAGGCTTTGATACATCAGCCAACAAGTCATAGTTTTGTCATTTCAGCTATAAGTAAACGAAATAATGTACAAAAGCATAACACAGGGGTGTATAAGTAACTATACACTCCTGTGTTATTAAATAATAACTTATATTTTAACGGGCTCTTAATTAATTAAATAAAAGTAGCGAGAGCTGTAATTTATTGTTATTAATAGTAACAAATATTTATATATAATTTTTTATTACGATTTAAACGAACTAAACTATATATACCGCAAACACAGAACTAAAACTAGCTTTACATTTCAAGTAATTCGTATTATCCACACATCGTCAAAGCCTGTAACACATAAAAGTTAAAACAGTGCCTGTAAACACCTGCGCTTTGTTATTACTATTTTAATTCTAGCTGCGCCTAACTGTGGCACGAATTCCTTCATAATCCTATAATTAGAAACTGTTTCGACTCTGTTAAATTAAGAAACTTTTTTGATGTTGCGCCAAAGCTTAGGTAAG
Organism: Danaus eresimus; assembly: GCA_018231745.1. Classification (NCBI taxonomy): domain Eukaryota; kingdom Metazoa; phylum Arthropoda; class Insecta; order Lepidoptera; family Nymphalidae; genus Danaus; species Danaus eresimus. The sequence continues at coordinate 15,647 of DVQP01000759.1, read as the reverse complement.
GGACTTAGGAGGTTACATCCTTTGTTAATTTGAATAAATAATATTCATCTCGTATATGATATGTGTGAAGGAAACAAAGTCTGCAACGATCACGGAATTTAAACCAGCAGTATGAAACTTTATTGTGATTCAACATAGCATTCACAGATCTTTAACATTCATGTTGCATGTTTGTCTTTAAGACACTCCCTTCAACAAGTTACCTAATGATTAAACGAAGTTAAAATGTTGTATACTTGTATAGCGTATGTTTTAAGGAATATTATCATTTATAATAAAATTATTAATACACACACATCAGTTTTGTAATAGGTGTTAGTTTATTTATCTATTAACTATTTGTAAACGAATGTTTCAGAGCTGATATCAATATAGCGGGCATCGTAACGTATCAACAGCTCACTATCATTTCACCAAAAGCCAAAACGCAAGCGTATCTGCCGGCAACACTCCGTAAGTAATGCTTACAATAAATCAGACAGGCGTTTTTATTGACGACAACAACCATAACACTGTTTACCTGCCCTGTAGATTTATATTGTATGATGTCTGATTTATAATTATTATGAAAATTTATGTTCCAAGAAATTATATTTTGAAATATGTCGAAAAGTATCTTATACATTAGGAACATTATTCTCATTATATTAAAATAATTAATTAATTAAAAAATATGCTAAATTCAAGTTTTTTGTTAGATAATTGTTTTATTTTAAATTAATGTTGAAGCCGTAGTCAATAACAACGCAATATAATCTGTATTTTAAAGACCGATGTAACTTTCAATATAAGCTTATAGAATATAAGCTGGTGTTTATGAACTATCCCGACGTTACCATCCCGAATGTTTTCACATTCAAGAAAGAAACACATCACCGGGTGTTCAAAAATGAAGTAGGGCAAAGTTTTTCTTTACTTTCCTAGAAATCTATTAGAAAGTTTCCAAACGAATTTCAAAACTCCGACCATTCGTCGTTTTATTATAATAAACATTCATCTAATAATTCAATGAAAGGAAACTTTAAGCACTTAATACCACACGGAACTATTTTATTTTCTTTCTCATTTTGGAAGAGAGTTCGTTGATGGCGAATTTGTAGACAATTCGAAACGAAACTAACGGAATATATTAAAGGTAATGGAAGAAAATTTATTATTCTACACCTACCCGGCCTTTAGATGATTAACAAAATAAATTAGAAATGTCCATCTAACTTGTTTTAATTGCTGCCAGTTTATTTTAATAACGTGAAATTAAATGTGATTTATTCGACACTATGTAATGTATTGAAAACTGAAGAACTTTGAAAGGCTTTAATATTATTAAAATAGAATATAGAAATGAGATAGTGCCAGCTCGAATTCCCCAAATCTCTCTTGTCCAATCATAGAAAAGATAGTTGATTTAAACATTTAATCTTTAATTTCGATCTAACGTCAAATCAGCTCAAGTTGTAACAGTCCATTACTTTCTTGTTAAGGATCCAGTTCGCCGAAAATATTTGATAGTGAAATTACTTAGTCACTCAATCCCAAAAATTTACTTATTATCTAATAGGACTTAAAAACACTAAGGCAGAATTACTTAGCCGGCGTGAGGTATGCAGATTAAAATTTGTTAGCCAAAATGTTATATTATAAGTTTTTTTAGAGACACTAGGAATTATAGTGTTAGAAACACTTTGATTTCAATATCTAGGGATACAAAAAATATTAATAATTATCGATAAAAAATAGAATAACTCCAATAAAAGAGATCCAAAGATGTAATTTAGTATTTTATCAAGATATATTAAATGAAAATACATTTTTATTTTCATTAAAATACATCAACTTTATTTTTTTTTTATATAATACAATTGTATTTTTTTTTGTGACGTAATTGAATATATCTGAAATTAAGATATCAGTAAACCGAGTAACATGAATTTTTCTTGTAGTTGTAGGCGGTAGAGCCTAGCTGTGGTCAAGTCACCACAGCTCGAATATGGGCTGGCTCGACCGGGGAAGTACCACCCTCTCACAGAAGATCGGTGTGAAGTATTCTTTAACGTTCTTTAACGCAGCCAGCGTTTCGTCCGATAACTGAGAGAACCGGTTGCCCTTTCCCTTTTCTAACCCTTTCCTTTCCCCTTCCATTCCCACTTTTCCTTACCCCTTTTCGATCGAGGTGGCAACACATCCGCAAAACTATGTTGAGGATGTCCATGGGCGGCGGCACTACCTCCATCTCTTTAGCATAAAAACAATAATATACCAAATACTATGTAATCATTATAGTATTAACATCATTTCTTTGTTTTACTTAACCATACAAAAAGTTATTGTCTTTATCATTTAGATTACCACCACGTATAATTTAAGATAGCAATCGCTAATGCATATCGGCTAAGTGCATTGCATTCATACGATTCGAATGCACTTATCTTTTTATTATGCTATCAAAGTTTTATAACCTAGCGTGTGCCATAACAGACTCCTTTTGTATATCGTCAAAAGTTATTCATATCTGTGTTGATTTCTTCATCCTCTTTACAATATAAGCTTAGAATAAGTACTTTACAACAACATGTGACAGAGTTTGCAGACTAAGCAGTAGACATTAAAGTCGTTATGTAAGAGGAGCTCCGAGTGTGTAATGTATGCCACGCAGGTCCAATCCATTTAATAGTATTTATCCAGTAGACATCGATACATTGACGTGTGATCCACTTAGCGCCAATTAAACCACTCAAACAACTCATGTTTGACACCGTTATGACGATCGAGTGACATTCATTAAAATTGAATGTACCATGTCCAATTCTTTTAATCATATTCATTTATATTAAATTCTAATCAGTATGAAATTCGTTTATATTGTACTAAAATAATATACTATTTATTTTGAAATATAAAGCAGTCTTATGACGTTATAAACTATTCAAATATAAATTTATAAATTCATGATAATGGAATATAATAAGGTTGGCGATCCAATGATATCAATTCCTGGACGAAATGTATACTTTGCATTGTTGCGGAGCCCAAGCAGAAATAGACGAAGAGAAAAGTAAAAAAGAATCGCATCTTGGAGACATTGTTAAAAGGAAATGAAACAAGTTATTTTATATCTCAAGTTCAACGCATTCAGAACTCGAACGCGGAGACAAACTTGAATGGACCAAATTAGTTCACTAATTCTATTTGCGCTCTTGGAAATATGTTTAAAATCGTTACGTAACTCAAAGTGAAATTGTGAGAAATATAAATGAATTTAGGTCTTAGTCACAACAAGAGAAATTAATATGTGGACCCAAAAGAAAGCATTCGTTATAATACAAATATTACACCAAAATACATTATTAATTATGACTGTTATAATTTTGCCTTTGTAGCTAAGACATCAATCCATCACATTAATACGTCAGAACGTCAAATTACGTAAGTAATTTTTCATATAATTAAAAGCATTAATTTAAAATGTCTCACAAATCACACTTGGCATGTGTCAAAATAATCCTATGCCTCTGTGGGCTGTTTACCTTCGTATTTATGTCATCAGGTCGGAAGGTCCCAGGCGACTTCCATACATTCTGCTCGTGTAATTCATAACACAAACACAATTTATTCACGCGTAAAACGCTTTTGTATTAAATGAACATTACCATGATTTTGCTTCATTTATTGAAACTCGACCAACAAAAAAACAAAGAGTGTACCAGACAAAATAAAATATTGCGAACGTAATATAAAGTTTGATAAATAGCTTGTATATATATAAATATATAGCAAGTATTATATTTCAAATTTGTTTTAAACGTGGGCTCTAAAAGATGTTACTCACAGCACATACATACATCGAAGCAGTGGTTAAAAATCTCAATCTAAGGATTACTTCGAAAATGTTTTCCAGTACCGACTACATCAACGGCGGGCTGCGGCAAATCTAGCTACATTTTTAACGCAACCTATCAAAGGGAGTGCAATTTATGGAATATCATGAATAGAAAATACAAGTACTGCAATTTTCTACATAAAATATGTAACGCATGTATTGTTGTTCTTAGACATCAAGTAAACCGTATATGAGTAATGAAATCTTAAGGATAAAAATATAAAAAAAAACTTAGAAACACCACAAAAGATTTTTTTTTAATCCACGGCTTTTATCAACTTTAAAAATAAATTGTTCAACGACTTCCAAAGATGTCTTTTTAGTAGTAGTAGTAGTTAAGATGTCTATGTAGTATTTTTTTTTAAATACTACATTTTTAAACACTACTTTGTTCAGAGTAATATTACTCCCTTCTCAAAGGAAAAATAAACTTTAATAAATGGATATACTAAATATTTCAAATAATCTTAAAATGAAAATATCATTCAACTTCCTCAATAAGTTTTATTCATAAAGATCCAATAAGTATGAGAATACTAAAACAAACAAACCCAAGCATTTAAATTCAAACCGGCTCCCAGAGTAAACTAGTGAATTGAATCGACATCGGTTGACAGTGCGAAGGTTCTCGGATATTGGAAGTATCCGGACGCGCTGTTTGTCATTCGACCTCATTCACGAAGTTTTGTCTCTAAACTTTAAACTCTGCAGTCGATAGCCCATTTCAATTTTGCTTTTAACGCTAATTGATATAAATTAATTGCCAAACAATATTCAAGCTTACAAACAGAATTACGTTTTATGCAACAAATCAATGTTTATATGCTCTTATAACGAATCAAATCCCGACGATGAAATATCGTAAAACAGTGTCAAATCCGAGAAACTGTCGCATAGATTTTGAACAAAATATCACGAGTCACGAGTCCACATACGAAGCTAAAATTCTTTGTTCGAAACAATAGCAAGGATTTTCGAAAGATAAAAGCTTATTGCAAAGAACTAAAGCAATATTTCACTGCCATCTATTTATGTCACCAAATCAAACCAAGGATAAGTTTTGTTAAAGTGAGTAAGGCTTCGTGGGCCGAATACGCTCATGGATATAAATACATATTATTAAGCTAAAAAAAATTTTATAAGCTATAAATAGCTAGTAAATGTTGAAGAATTATTTATATCATAAGCTTTTATTGCAGGTTTATATTTTATCTATACACGTTTTTTATTTTGACAAAAGACAACAAATATCGTTTGGGCAATAAGTTCTATAAAAGATAAATGGAAAACAGTCAATTTGATGAACATTGATTCCTTCAGTCAGGTCAGAATCATTTATCTTTGGCAAATTCAGTGAGCAATATTTCTTTTTTGTACGTGACATGGGGACCTTATAAATTAAAAATAAAGTAAATTGCGAATGTTAATGTGAATAGCTCAAGTTAAAGCAACATGTAACTGTTATTCCATAAGATACAATCAACATTTGACTTGACGCAAAGATTATTAGATCCGGCGAAAAATACTTGGTTTATAAAAAGTAGCAGAAGCCTAAAAATAAGAGCGTCAATATATTAGGCGAGGGTCATCCCAACAAAGTTAGAGAAAGACGTTAAATTGGACAATATATCGCAGTAAGTTTTTCTTTTGTTTGCCAAACTGTGCAGAGCAGTTAGGTTGTTTGAGGGGAATAAAGTTATTTTTAAAAGAAATAAAATGCTGACTAAGTCCTAAAAAGATTTCAAAACTCGTTGGCAGAATATAAACAGATAGTACTAATTAATGTTAACTAAGATGATACAACAAAAGCCCACAAACAAATATAAACAAAAGTGAACGTCATCCTTACTCAACCCTTCGTGGTTATGCTTCTGGCCACAAGTAACAAAATATAGAGTTTACCAAAAAAAACGCATCCTACCCACATAATCAGGCGTGGTTCCATTCTTATGTTGTTCATTAATCAAGCTGTGATTTATGGTATAACTGGCAGACCATTGTCCATGGCGAAGATGTTTTAGACATTACTAGTTTAGGGACGAACTTGCTTTTGATTTTCTGACCACAAAAATAAAACATGAGATTATGCTTAAATATTATAATAAGAAACAAAGCATTTGTTTTATACATCACTACATAGTAATGACGTAAAAAATATTCATTCGTTGACACCGAGAAAATGAAATATATTACACGTGTCAAGATAGTCTAGTTTCTCGTTGTGTCACTCTGAGATCGTGTGTATCTCTTGCTTTATTTTGCATCACAGTCTACATGCGTAATGATATTTAAAATAACTTATAGTTTTAAAGTTACCCTCAACTACATTTTCAGGATTTAATTGATAATACATAAATATGTTAAAATCTTTGAAAACTCATGTTCATATATGAAATACATATAATTTACAAGTACCTTCTATGGCTTCCGTAAATGCAATGTACGTAAATAAGCCTATGGCCGTATTTTTGGTAATAATTATTTTTTGCTCACACTTCTTTATTCGTGTTCCTTACATTTGTAACAATAATCTCCATACAAAGAATTCATTTATTACTTTTGCCCCAACTTATAACTTGCCGAACATTTTCATATAATGTTTTTTAACACCTTAAACTATAAGAATGTCAATTACATATGTTATATTTTGGTAAGCATCGCCCATAGCCACAGTTGCGGTTCCGTCACTTGTTCTACCACACCGCAGACCTCTAGTTGACATTTGTTAGGGAACTTTCTCAACATGTCAGGAAACTTAAACATTTCATTACCAGTAATAAATTAATATTACGGTACAGAGCGATGTTATATTGTAATAAATCTGTTAATAGTTAAATCTCGTTTAAATCCAAAAACGCCCTTCATTGATTTATTTTTATTGTTCTTTATACGTAGTACTAAAATGCTTGTTTCAAAATAAGAATATATGAAGAACATAACTTCGTCTTAAATACAATTATCTTTGAGAATATTATATAACACAATATACATACACTGCCTCTTACATGACTGAACAGCGTGTTGTCTGTTCACAGGTATCGAGATATTCGCCTATCCTTTAATCACATTTCTGTTGCACACACAAACAAAGCTTTAAATTTAATTGATACATATATACAACAAATAAAAATACTAGCTTGAAGTACCAGAATACATAAACAGAGTGTCTCTAATTACATATAAAAACGTTCATTACTTGTGTCGCTTAATAACTACGCTAATTGAGATAGTTAATAAAAATAAAGGCTATTATCAAAGTTACTATTAGAAAAAAAAACAAAGCAAGTAATCTGTGAAATTGTTTTCTTTTATAATTATAGTTCAATCGATGAAAAGCATAAATAGTGTAAGAAAGCTTGATACCTATATGAAGATAGGACAACGGTATAGGATAGATTGAGTTCGACGAAAAATATTTGAATGGATTGTTTTATATTTTCCCGATGATAACTCCGCTGCTGATTAAATTGACGACTGATTAAAGATCCGACGTCTACGGGGTTCTCAATATAAAACGTTACAATTTACATAATAAAGTGCTCCATTAGGGAAATTAAAGAGCAATAGCACTTGGTGTAAGGTTAAACAAAACGGTTAAGGAAAATTTTAACGTAAAGACACTCACTAACTGGGATGATTACATTATTATATACTTGTTATTGCCCCCGACTTTGTCCACGTTAATTTCGGCATTAGTAATATATGTACAGCTGACTTTTACAGCTGACTATTTCGTCTTAGAGGCCATAAATAACAAGATATTAAAATTTATTCGTCTTTTTTTTCTTTTTCGAGAATTAAATACGCGATGTATATCTTCTGTTTCTAAGCTTTCTCACCACCGATTTTCAACCATATCCTTTCAACTGTTCTTAAGTTATTTATATGTAGTGTACCTAACACAACTTTATTATTATATGTAGATTTGTACGAGACTTTTTTAACTTGAATGTTGCGCTGTAAGTGAAATAAAAACCAAAAAGTCGTCTGCTGTAAAAAGCATTTTTCATAACAATTAGAAAAATACATATACATGTTTTAGTACACAACCCGATCATAGTGTCTCTTGTGATAAACTAAAATTATTAATTTATATCAATAGTGGTAATAAGAAAAATTTATTCCATTTATTTTTTGCGAACCTTTAATATTTTTTATTTGCAGCCAACACAAAGCGATATATCGGCATACATTTTTCGAAGGCCTGTGTATAAGTGTACATTGTAATAAAATTTTAGGTACTTATTATATTGTATAAAGCGGAAAAACACTAACAAAAACTAACTCATGATTTTTGTAACTTCATCCTTAAATGCATTCTGATATGAAAATTCATTTTATTATGTGCAGATGAATAAATTCGTTCATATTTATTTAAATATTTAATAAATTTTGAAAGCACTTAATAGGAATTTGTGTAAATTGACGTGAAAGAATGAAAAGAGCGAGGGTACAACCCTTTTGAGCAAAATCACGTCGAAAAAATTGGACCATTCTCAATGAGTGTTTTATTGGTTCTAAATGAAAAACCGGACACGTGTTATTACGGATTAAAAAAATATTAATTTAATTAAAAAAATTAAAAAAATATTAAATGGTTTACTAAATAATATTTAAAAAAAAATGTTCAGGAAGAAACCTTTCCTAGTGGACTAAAAACAATAATTACGAGTAAAGTCAAAACCATTGCAAGTTCTATTCCAAGCGGGTGCTCCAATGATATAAACTAAAATAAATAAATAAATTATCCTAAACGTTTCTTAAATGGCGAAACAAAATATCTTCCAGACCATTAATATTAACTTTTACGCTACAAAATATATTGTTTTTACGTTTCGTTTACGTTTTTACGTACCAAAACGTAATAATTAATTAAAAACCTTTAATTCTCTATCAGACCAGTGCGATGTTTCAATCTAAGTAATTTAATTACAAAAAAAAATATCACTGATATGTAATTCAACTACTTATTTGAATGATATGAATTCGTGTTCATATTGAAAGTCACATTTCATTTTTTTTCTTGCTATTCATTACATTGTTTTAAGAAGGAAAATGTTTAAATATAAACATGGCTCGAAGTCAACCTTATTTCGAAGCACAGATTAGGAATGAATATTTAAAACGGCAAGATGGCAGTAAATTAAAACCGAAGACGAAAAATCTTTTTCAAAAATTAGTGTCCCAGCCCGTAGATTGGATCACTTCAAACATAACCGTAACAAAAATTGCTTAAGAGAATTAATATTGCGTTGTTGCTTTTTAAATTGAACATTCTTATGATAAGAAGTAGAGATGTCACTACGGAAGTGTTTAATTAAAAAAAAAACATTTTTGAAGTGCCATCACAGCAGATCTCTGATAATAAGAAAAGTCAGAGAGAAAACTTGTTTCAATCATTCATAACGGCAAAGAGAAATTGGAATCCTTGAAAAACGATAAATTATCCAATAAATTGCCTCATCATAAAGTATTTTTCGCTTTTCCGGCAGAGCGCGGTGGCATCGGACATTCTTGTAACTTTGCCAAAATTCCAAACTGTATATCACTTGCTGTATTTAAATATATTTTTCAGGGAATCATAAATTGCGAATGAGCACAAACTTCTCTCGTTGTCGGGTCGAAATTTTGTTTGCTAGTTTGTTCAGAGATGCCGGATAAGTAAAGCGTGACAATGCTGAATTTTAAATTGGTTAGCTACGAGCCCCGTGATTACCTAGCGTTCTAACAATAACGTTTTCTTTGTAAACGGTTATAATTCTGTTACTTTAGTGGTTTGGTTCTGAATAGTCAGTTCCAAGTGGTTTTATTGACTTAAGCAACAGTAAATTGTAGACTAATATAGAACATAACCTATTATAATACTGCACGCTGAAAGTTTTGTGCATAATTTGTTTAGCAGATTTTATGAACCCATTTTATTCAGAGCTACGTTTATTTGTAACCACTAAGATAACAACGTATTAAGTATATTGCATCTGATGTATATAGAGTAATTTAAAACTTAAATTAAGTAAATGATGCGAATCATTTACATTTCAAACATATATTGTACTAACATATACATGTCTAAACAATAATATAATGGGTACTTTTTTCGTCAAGTATAACGTGATCAGTCATTAAGCAGAGCATTAAAATTCACTAAAGTCGAAAGCATTTTATGGTGCGCCACGCGCAGCTGTATTAAGTAAGGTAGAAATCTAGATATGGTATACAATTCATGTAAATTTTTAAATGTAGCGAATTTTTAACGTAAATATTTGTCACTAAAGTCCACCAGCAACCAAAACACATATCGTTTTTTTCTTTTTTTATTATTTTATCTCTTGACGCAACTCAATAACTATTTAGTTTTTATATCAGTTTTACCATATAATATCTAGAACGGCACAGTCGAGAATTACAAAACATCTTTAATGGAAATAATTATCTAATTCGAATGTAAACGAGCATAAGAATCCGAAGTTCTTTGTTTTAATGAAGAGACACGTAAATTTCAAACTCTTGAGTACCTATTACCATATTAACTACTTATATGAACTGAAATAATTGCGACAGCTTAACAATTTTAAGTCCCAGAGTTGCAAATCAGTTGAAAATAACCATAATGTCGTCTTAGTTACGAAGAGAATAAACCGGGATATCTTCTAAAACCATTCAGCTTAAGTCGAACACATAATTTTCATATTTAAACACCAACGACGCGATCGCCAAACGACCTAACAAATCCTAAATATTTTCCTACAATATTGTATATATGCACCTATAAAATCGTCCATGACTCTTCATCTTTTATGCTGTATACGTATGTACTATACGTCAATTGCAAGTTGTTAGTGACATAGTTTAAAAGTAGGGGATATAAATATCAGCGGTGATAAAGATAAAAGTTTGGCGGAGTTATCAGCGGATTCGCAGGAAGCGAGTAGACTAATCCTTTACAGTTGCTCGGTGAAATAGGGTATAAATTAGACAACTTTTAGCGAGCAATTTCCTTGTGTACGGGAACAAGGTTTAGAGTATTGCGGGAAATAAATTGTATCCTGCTTTATGGACCTCAAATATAAAATTTTATATATATTTCTTTTTTTGTTTTGTTTATATGTATTCTTGAAATATAGTCTATAAAATATATAAGAGTATGATAAAAAATTAAAAGTATAATATTATATTATATAAATTACAACCTTCATTATAGATTATAAACAAAATCAGGATTAAACAGATAACGTCAAACCAGATGATTAATACTGAAGCAACCACCCGTGCGGCGTTTATTCATATTCAGGGTAGAGGCCTTCAAACGCACTCTCTTTAATGGCACATGCCCCCAGGGAGCTAGCAGACAATTTAAAATACCTCTCTCCCTCAAATTTGTGGAGTACCTGAAAAGGAAGCTGCCGTTGAAAGGTGAACGACCCTAGCTAATTTACCCCTGTAGGTTTCCGTTATGTTCCCGTTTTGATTGAACGCCTAGAAAACATAATGTTAAATTTTAAAATAACTGTTAAAAAAATCATATTACGTTCTGCCCAAAGACGAGTAAATGCAATCGTTATGTATTTATTACAGCTAAAAGTTGTAAATCACATAATTCATTACAAATGTTACAAGTAATGAGTAATTTAGGTTATTACCTTCTATACACATCAATCGTGTGGGAGGTCCCTAATAAAGCTTAATAAGGCCATCTCATAATGATATGATATATAAGAGAACATTTCAGTTGGACCACAATGCGATAAAACTATTATGTTATCTGACCGTCACACTTATTTATACAGCTACGTTTGCCGCCTCCGAAACTATTACCATGTCAACGTTCAGAAACTTTAGCGCATTCGGACCACGTAGACATCAACACTTTGATAGTAAGGTTATCACATATACATCTTTATGATATTTTCTAATTTTTTAATATAAAACAAAGACTGCGTAAATCTATTGTAGTCAATAATAATAGTAGCTACTTATATTACTTAGTAAGAAGTTATTTAAAAGATCAATAGATTACTGGATTAAAATGTATACATTATGGTAGCTTTTTTGTACTTTTTGTTATTTGAGAAACCTATAATTTAACAAGCAAAATAAATATATGTAAAGTGTTGCAATACAACACTGTCACTCTTAATTTCGTATCAAAGTTTTTAAATTTAACACCAACCACTTTAAGTTAACATAGACAAACATTTTTAAATATTTATTCAACTTCTTTATAAGTATAGCACTTTTAGTAGGAAGTAAATTAAACAGGGATGAAACTAAAAAAAAATATTTTTTTCCGGATTACTACGCGATACTAAAAAAATTTTTTTGTTTCATTTAAATGTCTCGCGAAAATCTAAGATCTCATTATGTTAAACAGGTATATATACTAGAATTTTCTTGACTCTTGTTACATATGAAATTTACTTCTTCCATGATTGGTATAGATATTTTTTCAATTCGTTTATAATAATTGACTTACTAGAAGAAAAAGTATGTGTTGTTCCAAATCTTAGCTAACTGAAATGTGTTCATAATGATTACTTAATACTTTTACAGGCAGTTTATTCTCAAACCTGAACACGTTAAAAGAGAATAAATGCACCAGTCTTGAATGTACTTACAAATAAACTTGAGATATTTTATAGATCATAGCTTATCCACTTTCTATCTCGATTTGGTTGCCAACTATACGATCGGGAAGTCGAAATCAATATCAGTCAACTAACAATTCGTATTAACCCTCTGAGCATTATCGAGATAATGTAAACCTGATTATCATTACGTCACATAATGACAGAGACGTCCGGACTCCTGTCACATTACACTTGACGTTAAACGACGACTGACACGAGATAACGTTGTTTAACATCTGGACCACGTGCCCGAACAGGATGAGTCTTATCTCATGTGCTTTTGAGTTGAAAATTCAACGACGCCCCGATATCGTCCTATCCCATATTCATTAAGGACTAAAAATACTTATCACGCTTGAAAAATTCACGGATCTCATGCTTCAACACATGTGTTCAAATGGATGTGACGTAGAATAAAGTAGTTGAATCCAGGTCACGTATTATGATCAATACTAAGGATTATGGAAACGAAGTGCTGGCCGGAGTTAATTGGTATAAAACTGTAACTTTCATATTAAATCTTCGAGTAATTATATTCGCGTGCGCTGTAACTATTACCGTCTGTTAGCAGGGTTGATTGCGTACCGAGTAATTAGCTCATATCCTGCGCGTGAGCACTTCACCTAAATTAAAAATATACTATTGTGACACTTTGTGCAAATTACGTGTTGATTCATTGATGACCGCTATTAAAAACTCCTTTGTGAGTTATGCGAATGTTAATGGCTGTACGACACATGTGTGGCGGTAATGACGGCTTACAATAACCATGTGACCATGATATTTTTCTTTTAGAGTAATTTAACCTATATAAAATAATTCAAAAAGAAATAACTCTATTATTATAAACAATTCTTCGGCTGGATATTATTTTTTAAGTGACTGAAACACCTGTGTACTCTGTATCCTATTCAATATATTAACCTTTATAATGACTTTTTAGGATTACCTAAAAATATCGTATTTACAATAAATGAAGATAACTTACAATGAATAATAGCAAATGTGTTATTCTAAATTAGTGTCATTAATGTGGAATAATCCTAACAAAACGATGACTTTTGCTGTGGCGCAAACTGTAAACCACAAAGGCTCATACACACTGATGCTTAACAGCACTCACAACACAAGTTTCACACTTCTCATCAGGATAATGGAGCCTTCAATACTGGCAATGTGTGCAGTTCTCAAAGCTCGTCAGCTATTTGCAATATTAGCTCTATACCTTAGCAGTTGATGCTTAATGTTAATGCGTAAAACCTAATTCTATACTTCACTATATATTTCTTTTAATTTAGACGTCATCTCGTATATTTTACTTGAGATATATAGATGATTTGACTTTTAAATATGACACAACTTAACGGAGTTTGCAACTGAAGTAAAACACATTTTCTCATCATAACGGCTAAAGCCATCGATAAGACAACTTTATATTGAAGTCGAAACAGATTTATTTTTAATTACCTTTTACCGAGGGCCTTTGTTAGAGAATAAATATGTGAGATATCCGCGATAGAAATCTAATGATGTCCTCTTTAATTTATATGAGATTAAATATAGGTAACTATTTGAAAGGCCGTCCACTCATTAGTTAAGGTAGAAAAAAATAATATCCAGGACTTATGAGAGTTGAGGGGTAAGCAACAATGCATTTTGTCCAACTTAAAAAAAGGACTTTTGTGCGTACAAATATAAAAAATAAACTAATTAAATTGTTGACAAATAAAACCGAAAAACATAATTATATTTAGAAAAAATATTACTAGGAATTCTTCAAGGGATGTTTGATTCCACGCCAAGTCTTGGTATGCTGACTTTTTTATTCATTGAATAGTTAGTCTGTTTAAAACAAGTCCATAATAAAAAAACTTTTTTAAGTCTTTTTACGTTCATAATAAAGTCATTAATTTTGCCAATTCATTTTAAAATTTGTCCATCATTTTTAAATTAAAGAGAAACACTTATTTTTGATGTATTACAATAACTATACTTTTGGACCTTTCATCACTATTTAAGGATAAGGCAAAATACCACCTCTATATAAATATATCTACAAATTTTGCCAAGACGCCCGATATTGTCCCTTTGGGCTTTTAATATAATAAGAATTCACTTAAAACTGAATTTCTCAGAATAACAAAATAACTAACAACAAGTATTTGTTAAATTTAATATCTCAATAAAATGTCTAAAGTTTAGACAACAGAGCCCAGTTAATTATATTTTCTAACCCTATAAGAATTTATAAATCTAGTTCTTACAGTACACGCAAATACTTTACAAGAAAGATAATTAATAATTTTATTAGAATTTCTCTAACAATAGTATTTTAATTAAGAGAATAACTGAAAATTCTTTTGTGAATGTGCCGAAAACATTTTTGTCTAATGAGTATTTTGAAAAATTAAATTAAGGTCTATTATGACATTATTTCAATTACGTTTTACATTAAATTAGTGTTTCCAAATTTAGCAACAACATATATGATATTTAATTGAGCTGAGCTCAATATTTTAGTGGTATTTTTTAAGGGTATAGCGGTTTTAAACAAGACCGAGTTCTGAGCGTGTAAGAAAGACGCTAAGTGAAAGTGTGCACTAATGGATGACTCAAGATATAAAGGCGCTCTGGTAGTTAATGTGTTATATGAGTAAGAGACTAAATGTTACGCCACAATATACGGTACGAACTGAAAAAATATATACTCAAAAAACATTATAATTACTGAATTTAATTTGGATGAAAACAGAGATGTTAAACAAAGCATATGTACAGAACTGTATGGACGGAGCCAAGTGATAGGAACATTCAAACTATTCAATAACCAGATGTGAACACAAGATTACGGAAGGCCGCATACGTATTGGCAGCTGGTACTATGTTGCTGATGATCGCACCGACAAGGTTTAATCGAACATTGCCACTAACACTAACATCACAGCAAAATTGTCAAAGTTTACTTTATTGGTAACGATAAGTCGTACCGACGGTTAGTTAGCAGAACGTACTTAACAATCTCTGTTTAAATAGAGTATACAGTGTAGTGAACAAATTGATTTTAAATTGTGTATGTTGCAAGCGATTAAGTAATGATAAGTAGAAAGATTACCGAGTGAATAATTTTATAAAGAATATATATA
>DVQP01000758.1:0-19644 GCA_018231745.1 Danaus eresimus | reverse complement strand
TATATAAATAAAATTATGTTATAATCGGAATAAACAAATAATAAAAATAATTAAATGTTATTTTTCAATGTCTCTTCTAAGTTGCGTTATTTCTAGTATTGTTATAGAACTATAGTGTTCAATAAATTAATTAATTTATTGCAAGTCATATATATATGTAATATTTTCTTAGGTCCCTGATGAAGTGACATAAAAAAATATGCTCTCTTTTTAATTTGTTATTTATAATATATTCGCCCAAATCGCTTAGAAGTTAAGTGTTAGATAGATTTTGTTGCTAAATTGACTCTGTTAGTAAAAATCATCATTGTAACAGCGGAGAGACAAAAGTTAAGACTAAAATAATATAGTTTCTGAAATCGCTTACAATAATTAATACTTAATGCTAAAATTTATGAAAAAAATATTCAATTTATTGAACACTTAAAGTACTTACGCCGCAATGACAAACCTAACAATGAACAATACATCAGAACCCGAAAAACAGTTTTTCAGTTCGACACGAACGTTTCAAGACACGAACAAACTTACCGTAAATAATGCACGCAAACTATTAGATTCGAAGTCGGTGAGGAAGGTACTTACGTTTTTTACGAATGCTATTATGATCAAGTAACGCTACGAGTAAAATGAAAATATTTATTTAATACAAGACATTCAAATGTCGCATTTAAGATGTGGTACCACTTACCATCGGATTTGTGTGGCCTTTTGCTAATATGCTAAAGGCGACGCCTTTTAGCAGGCGTTACTGATGGTGACCAATGTGGCTTAACCTTAACGGTGTCAATCCCCTCCAATGTGTTTGTAAACCGTGTTTTAAGCAATCTGATACATAACAACTCAATATCATCGATTATACATGCTTAATTGTCACGACTGCTAGCGAAACAGGAAAAACATAATTTTGACAGCAATGACGTTGTCATTAAAACGGTAAGCAGTGAAAATTAAAAAAACATTTACACATGTACATACGTGTATACAGCCAAAGTATATACTAATTATAAATTTCATTTTAAAATTTTGAAAAATCATATATTTTGCATAACATATTAGTGTATAGATATTATTGCATACTGAATTTTCTTTTCTAAATTCATTAAGTATAATATAAACCTCAGCATTATAATTAAGCGTTATTAAAAATAAATACTACTTAAAAGAAGTATAAGAATAATATATAAATTGTAATTTATTTAAATACTTTTTTTATTACTCTACAAATCACCTAATAAACTGTTTCCATATTTAAAAAATGACATTTAAATTTCTAAACGTCTTTCAATAAATGTATATTTCGAATATCAATTTAATATAACCGAATAGATGTAAGTGAATCAAGATATAAGCGGAACTATTTGAATTATCATAAAAATTAAAACGTGACGCGCACGTGCCGTTATTTTTGTTAAAAAATTTATATTCCGTTTACATTCCTTTGGTCCGACATCAAAGCTCGACATGTGACGTCGAGCGACTACTTTTAAACTTATAAATATTTGAATTTACGTAATATTTTAGGTTAACATATTTTTTTACCAGTCATTATTCTCCAATAATACTATTAATTAATTTAATAAATGAATATAATCATAACTCATGAATTAAAAGCAATAAAAGTATCAGGTCAGATTAAAAGTTCGTAATTAAATTGGAGAGGTGATACAAAAATCGAAACGGCATAACCTCACGATAACTTCATATAAGACGATATCGTAAAAAAAAAAATCGTAAAGTAGTGATGTAAACGCGGTGTGGTCAATTCGGTAACGGTATAAGACTAACGGAGGCATATACTACACTCCGTAACATGTAGATCATGCAATTGTTCAGTTTTTACTGTTAACACTGTAAATGTACTAATTTACGTCATTACTATATCTTTTTTTATCGTATGATAAAGCAATTTAACTCATTTCATTTGACAATATTTAGATATACCTACATAAGTTTTATCATTATTCTGAGTGACTTAAATAATGTGTATATCTGTTAATAAAAAAATGAATACATACAACGTCCATGTTTTATTCTGATTTAGTTATTTTTAATTATTAAGTAGTTCTGGTCCCAATTCATATTGAGTAAATATTTTTTTTTTTCTCAAAATATATAGAATAATGTAATATTAATAACAACTGTTATGTAATAATCTATAATATACATGTTATAGATGTGTGTGTACAAAATTTATTATTACATTAAACAAAGTGTAATGTACAAGTTTGATAGTTTGTAAATATTTTATTTGAGACAATGTATTGTGTACTTAAGGCAACAGTGATGTGCGAACACGTTCTGGCAACACTGGATACTCGATGTCGGATGCGAGGCATCATTTTCATAACTAGTTTCTTTAACAAAACTGAAGCAATAGTCTGCATTTTTTGTTGTTTATTCGTTAGAAATTTAAATTTGTTTTTTTTTTTAATTCAACTTTAGAATCTTGGCACAGATTGATGGCGTCTTTGCAAATGGGCGAGTTCCTTATAATCTTCTTATAACTATCTAACTAATAACTGTTAGTTAGTTTGATTATAATTTGCTATAATACTGAAGTCTTCCATATTTTCTTTCACTTGTAGACGAGTTTACGAAAGGTGTTATTTAAAAATGTACAGGAAGTGTCAAAGTAGAGTTTTTTAAACATAAGTATTGGAAAACCTCACGCAGTCTTGTTATTTATGTTTTTAATGATACGGGACACTGTTTATTTTACTAAGCGTTTGTTGTTAACAATAATACTGAAGGTGTTTCGTCATTAACGGGAATAATCTACAAAAATAATAAATTAAAAGTGCGTTTCAAATGTCCTAAGTTTTCATATTCATGGTACCAGAGACAATAAAATATTCGTCACCTTTCTGTTCGAAACCTGTTACAGATAAATAATAATAAAATATTTTATATCTTCCATGATAAATAATAATAAATAAAATTTGAGTGTCTGTTTGTAATATTGAAATAACCGTTTTTTACTACCTGCATATGAATTTGTATACGATACATACACCAAAATAACATTTTTTTCCGATTTTTCTCTACCTGTTTGTTCCGGCTAAACTCTGAAATGGCTGGACCGATTATTAAGGGACTTTTATTGGGATGTAGTTGATGTAATGAGGAGTAACTAAGGGTACTTTTTCTCAATCTGGATTCAGAATCTCGAAATTATAACGCGCTAGTGGGAGGCAGGCCTCATAAGGAGCTTAAATTTTTTTCATTGTTTCTTATTATTTTTCTTAGGCAGACGGAGTCGGGGGAAAAAGCTCGTCTTTTCTTTCGAATAAAATAAAATAAAAGACAAAGATTAACATAATTTATATCAAAGAACTATTTAATTATAAATTTCTAGGTATGTCATAGTTTAAAAATTACTTGTACCTATATATTGCTGATAAATATTATTAATGTTTACAAACGTAATATATATAGATATTAGTCATTAACAATATGCACCTAAAGCTACGAAATACTAGGTGAAATAAAGTTTGTAATGCCGTAATGTCACACGGAATAATAGTGAATATTTTTAAGCGTGATTAAATAGATTTAAAAATTCCAAACAACGATGTCTAAAAGTACCAATCAAACGTGATTTAACATTCTAATAAGGCGATCTAGAAACCGAAAACCCAAAGCATACAATTTGCTCTCAGTCCAGATGACATCATGTCTCCGTGGGACAAATAGACTTTCAATTCGTACAACCGAAGCATATAAATTATAGCAAAATATTACGTAAACAGTTCATATATGTGATTGGAATTTTCACTGTCTTAAAATGCTTTTCACACAAATATCGTAACCAGGAACGTGGATAACTTAATTTTTGTGTGTTATCTAACTTAATAATGTAAAATCCTTTGGTTTTCAGCTCTAATTGAGATACCTAATCGATGCTCACCGCCTTATAAAGACTTTATCTTCCTTCGTAATATAACAAACAATACTTGCGTATAAGCTAGGGCTGTCACTTGTCCTTGTAAGATAAATTTAGGGTTGTCATTGTTTGATAAAAATTACGATTTCTCAACCTCTTTTAATTGAAGGTTTCCTTTTAGTATAACTTTATGTCTAGATTGATATTGCTTAAAATTTAAATTATTTCATCCTTTGTAATAACAATATTTCTAAGAATAAATAATGAATACGCTCTTCAATATTGTTATCTATTATAAAATTTTATTGGCTGTCTGTTAAAACGTATTGTGACTCTAGTTTTGTTTTAAGTATTAGACTTATGTTGAGTTAGTCCTTGAAATAAAATAAGAAAATTATATATAGAATGAAAAATTATCGTGAGTTAATTTAGTACCGGCAACCATTGGAATAAATAGTTCCAATATAACATCAATTAGGACAACACTTTACATCTTAATTCACGATTTGTTTAATGGGCCAGGTAAATCTGGCTCCTCCATACTGTATACAACCGTTTTTAACAGAATGTTACATTGAAACCGCTAATCCCGTTGTACTTATACACATAAGCAGTTACACGGACAGATTTCATATATTTAAATGTTGCGAGTCATAGTGGTAACCTAATAGGTGTCCTAACAAGCATGTCAAGTTTATAAGTAAGCACTTAGTAGCAGTGATGAGCTCTCACACTATTCCATTACGGTTTCAATCTACTAATCTTTTTAATCGTGCGAAAGTTTCTAACATGTGATAAGATATCACAGACAATATATTTAGCGTCCACTTTGGCTGTATATTAAAAAAAAGGTTTCATATGATTCGTTTTTTTTCCAATCAGAGAAAGGAGAATGGGGGACAAACAAATAATTAATTCAATTGTTTATTCGTACGTATTTATATGGAAATTAAAAATATTGATGCCTAGTCATGTCTGTGATAGAATTTACACATACTTAAATCATTTATGACTTTATTCAATCTTTATTTTATATCTTTTGTGTGTATTTCATCAATTTTAATGTCTTATTAGTTTTTTGCTTACATATCATATAATATACAAACATAAAACGTGAGTTATAAAGGAATATAATTAAGCTTTCCGTAAATAGAATTACAAATTATATTATGGCTTATAATTTAAGTTATATCTTAAATGTGAGCTGTGAGAAACAGCTGGACGGGTCCGCCATTTTATGCTCATAGATAAGATAATTTCAGCAACTATAATTAATAATAGTTGTTTCATTGAGGCCAGTATTCATTTATTGTTCTATTATTAAGGAGTTTTTAATACCAATAAAAAAATTCACATGTTAATTCTTTATTAGTCTTATTGATAATTGCTAGCTTATTTCCGCCGAGTTTGTATATGGACTGATGAAGTGAGATTAATTTTATTTTATGTAGTTTTTTTATGAATATACCGGATAAAAATCTAAATAAAAAATTAGATTTTTATTTATAAAGATAAAAAAGTTGGATAAATATGATGAATGTTTAATTTTTAAGTTCATTGGTATGAATAGTTTATTGAACGCGTCGATTTTTTCATTCGATCCCTCCGATGTTGTAAAAAGTTACAATTCAAAGCGAATTCTATTAATCAATTATAATAAAAACCAAGGAAGAAGTTTACAAGAGTTATTCTTGGGCAGTTAGGAAACGCTCGAGCGAAGACCAGCCTACCATATCGCACGGGTTTATGGTTATGATGATGACTTCATAATCGACCTTATTGTCAAAGAAATAAGGGTTATATGAAAAATATAAAATGGCCATAACATAATAAGCAGCATAAGTGAATGAACTAACGCAATGAGCGGTCTATATGGCGCGTGCTTAAAAATAATAATTGATACAATTATTATTATTTCTTTTTTTAAGTTGATTCTGCGATAGGCACAAATCCGATTTTTGGAGATTTTATTTTTTAATCTGTAAATATTTTTTTTATCTGTACCAAATGTATTATTTTTATGATAAAGTTATTTATATACCATGTAGCGATTAAGTTAAAAGTTTATGATACATAACAAGTGACTGATTCAAAATAAAACTAAGAATTAAAATATCACTTATATGAAGTTTATTAGGACGGTTAATATTTGTTTAAGATGTATGTATTAAAAATAATGAATGTATTAAGAACTAAAAAATATGTCTGTATGCTTATAACATGTTTGCATCGTTACACTACAAAAGGAACGTTTCATGTTTTTACCTCACAAATTCGCTTATTAAAATAAAATTGTGGTGACTATACTGATACTTATTTAAACAAATCTTAATTCTGTATACAGATATTAAAATTATTATTTAAAAAAAATCGTTTCAATTTCTAACAAATTCTTCGTGATTGTTAACAGTTATTAATTATCTTTTTTAAATTTCAGAACGGTTCTTTGACCACGATGACATCATAAGGTAAGCTTATAGAAATAAATGTCATCTTATGTTTGAATAATATGTAAGTTTGGTGGATTTTGAATCCTTGTATATTATTGATGTAAGACGTCTCAACATAGAATGTAAGAGATATCGGAATGAAATTGCACATCGAGAATGAGATTTAAAGCCATTTCGAATTGATAAATCTCTGATGCGGTTATAAATGGTGTTCGCCAAAATATAACCAAGACAAATAGGTTCATGGCGAGGACCAGTTTGTGAGTATGCACGAAATCAGCGTTCTCATCTATCGGGGACAGGACATCGGGTCCAGTTTAACGATTGACTTCAACAACAAATGATACATGAAGGTTATCGTGAGCGTAAAGATCGAACGGCCATTACGATCATATTGATGTCTCCCGAGGTAACGCAGAATATTGGTTATTTTAAACAACTTTCCAATAAACTAAAGGAAATAACTTCATCACAAATCAAATTTTTATAACCTTTCTAATTATTGCGTTTATATAAGATAGATGTATATAAATAAATTACAAAACTGTGAATACACCTTGTATATTTCTTTGTAGATTTATTATCTTTTCTCAGATTTATTACAAGTTATCTGATTTAGATCAACTTAAAATGGCATCGCTAATGGATAGTTATGTTGCTTTTATCTATGCAAAATAAAATATCTATAAAACTACATTCTATAAATACTGTTTTGACGTTACGAATACACGACACGTTAAGACACGAGTGACGTAATTGATTGATTGTGAGTTAACGAATTATTGATTATCTTCATAACTTAAAAAATCGCGTTTATCATTTTAGGTGTAGTGCACACTGTGTTAAAAAATACTTATGAATTGTAAAGCAGTGTATTGCTAGTGCTTTCTAGATGATTAGAATATGCGGTGTTATTAGTCGTAAACACTATAACAACATGCGATATTACCTATAAAGTAAGTAGCGTTTATAATCAAATGCCCATTAATAATACCACAGCATCTTAACATGACTGACTTAAAATCTTAAACAGGGCTATATTCATCAATAAATACTTTTATTGTGAAAGAAAAACGTCTTATGTGAAATTTTTCGTTGCTTTCATAACCGCTTAAACACAGCAGTATAAATATATGACATTTTATAAGATACTAGTAACCATCCATTATTATTTCCTGATATAATGGCTGCATCCTATCAGGACATTACGCTGATACTCAGTGTGACCAACCGCAAATAGTAAGGTATTAGCCACGCATAACTAAGGCACGCGATCGTTGTCATACGAAGACCAGACATTCTTACACCTCAAGCAATAAGCAGCGTCCCCAGAACAAATTACATATGTCATAAAAACAGCACTGGAAGCGCTTAATAAATGCATTGCGACGCGTGCGCAGCTCAATACAAGTTTTTTTTCTAATACCTTCAAGTAGGAAATGGACTCCATAGTTACGGACGGTATCATTATGTAGCCGATTTATTTTAATACGCCATGTAATATGAAAATTTCTCATCATTTCTCATATTTAAAGATGATTTGCAGAATACCATTTGTATAGATTTTGGTCCTCGAATCGATGGTAACGGATCGAGGTCAGAGGGTCACCACCCAAAGCGGCGGAGAGCACAGATATCCAATGATTGTTCTCCAATAATGGATTCCCGTAATGAATCTTTGATTATAAAATGATAGACAGAATTATAAATCAACCGGTTACTTCTTAATTTGCTATTTATATGCATTATCACTTTTTGCTTGATTTTTGATTAAGATTCATATTGGAAATTCATGATTCCCCTCGCTTCCTTGTGTTCATTGATTAATGACATTTTCTTGTAGCAACCAACCCTTCTAATAAGGAATCATTAGATGTCATTAGTTCTATTAAATTAGATGCAAAAATACCGTACGGTAATAATGTATTATAGAACAAATAAGTAAGAAAAAATTACTAACAGATATAAAGAATTATATGCATCTATTATATAATGTATTTATGCACGTTAACATATATGTATTTAAATAATAGGACAATCACATAAATGGCATTGCACCGTCTACCACACGACATAGAGAATTGCAAAATTGCAAATAAAATTACTTGCACGCATGTCATGTGTAACATCGAATGCAATTTAAAAATGTCTCCACTTTCTAGTGAACAAGATCGAATGTAAACAGTGACTGAAGTATTTTCCTATTAAAACGGATACTTTCTCAATAGCGTTACTTGGCTCTTTATGGTCAGCACCTGCTTCTCCGACTTGGTTGAGCAATTTGACTTGCATAATTTGATTTACGATTGATTTATTGACTACAAATTCCGTACAACCTAATGAAATTCTTTAAAATTCTATTAATGTGCTTGCAAACGGATCA
Organism: Danaus eresimus; assembly: GCA_018231745.1. Classification (NCBI taxonomy): domain Eukaryota; kingdom Metazoa; phylum Arthropoda; class Insecta; order Lepidoptera; family Nymphalidae; genus Danaus; species Danaus eresimus. The sequence continues at coordinate 10,925 of DVQP01000758.1, read as the reverse complement.
AAGAAGTTGTCTCATGTAAAATTTTTTGTTAGTTAACATAAATACAAATGTTATTCTTATTAGTAATACACCGAGCCGCTCATTTTTACAAATGAATCCCATTACATATAAAAATATATACTTTAAAATACAGTTCGTTCTAAAAATCATATGAAAGAAACAGTCATACTTTCTCAAATATAATTTATATTTATTGTCTCTTATAATACAACACACAATCCTTACTGGACGTCTTTATAATTCGTCGTTGTCTATAGCATTGATGGTCACCATTGATATTTCTAAGGCGAGATGATTATTGCTGTGTTAATACAATCTGATAGTTGACCTTTGTTAAAATCTTTACCTCTCGGGTCACATCTCATTTTGGACTTCATAAAGAATTAACACGATAGTTTTATTTTGCCGAATTCATCGAGGTCTCATAGTGTTACTCCGTGTATTTTTTTAGTTAAAATCATAATAATATTGTTTTGAGATAATTAAAAAAAAAAAGTATATATAAACTTATGTACTTAAGAATGTCTTAGAAGAACGTTAAAGTCTCACTCCATTGCACAACATTAATGACAGCTATAAAGGGATATATCTATGTAGCGTAAAGTCGAGGTTTCATAAAAAAAAAAACTTAATATCTCTCTCTCGTATATTTGTCGAGTTTTAGCTCCGAGGAAATAAACGCGGTATTGTTTTATTCTCAGTAATGCTTTGATATGAATCATTACATCAAGTACATATAGTTAATACAAGCTATTAGTTATAGTAATTGTATATTTTATATGAAATATAGGCATCGTCATAACATAGCGACACCGTCGTGAATGTGCGATTATTTATCAAGGAGCGATAATGGATCAGATATTCTAACGACGTGCGTGCTCCGACCAGTGGGTGTTTGTTACCTTTAAGTTAATAGACACACAACCACATAATTAATTGTCAGATAACTGTATATAAAAATACATAAGATAATTCCTTTACCATACATCAAACATAATACGTAAATAAGAATAATAATATATTTTCTTTCATATAATTAGACATCAGAATTAAGAAGCCTAATGCAATTAAAATATTTAATAGCGTTATCTTGATCCGGCTCAGTGGGTGTATAAGAAAATTTGCATTACCCCCAACATCATTAATTACGTTAACAAGACGTCCTGCGCCTGCGCACGTCATGTATAACTCGGCTTAATCATAACTATAGCTGTGAGCGACCTCTGGCGGCGAAAACTTGAAAACATAATAAATTATCATTAAAAATACCCCAATACAAGCAATTTGCTTACCAATTTATTTTAACCTAACGTTTTAACAAACGGACAATTTGTTTTCAATTACGTTGGTATCATAATGGGCTCAAAATAGCTACCGTCTACATAAAAATACAGTGGTATTCATATAAATGAAACGAAATTACTTCGTAAAGTATTTACGGACTATTCATTTATTACGAGTCATGTTTTTTTTAAATCTATATTGAGGTCAAGCAATACCAAATCAACAATTACGTCTTACTTATCCTATTAATGTAACTCTATAAAGCAAACAGTCACATATCAGAAAGCTCGTTAATCTTTATTATTGATAACATAAAGTATACATTTGATTATCAAATGATGTATAATGATAATAATCTGTTAATATAACCATAGCGTCTATTGTAAGTGATGTTTCGAAATATTTGCGGTTGTGAGTGTTGTGTTATAATAAATGTTTTTCTTTGGACATATTCTTGTGGCACAAGCCGTACGTCGTGAAAGTTGGTTTAAGGTATGATGTGGGTTCATACTTTGATTGTATGGGGTTGGAAAAACTGTTTGTGACTCAGTAATTGGCTAGTGATTGCTGTTTCCATCTACCTGAGCTCCAGATATGTTAATACTTGTAAATAACTATTAAATGTGACTTCATATACATTAGTCTAAACTAAAAGCTCTATAATAAGACGTTTTATATTTCTTGATGATAAATTTTCTTTACATAGTTATGTGGGCGACAACGTAGTCTACGATTTTTTTCTAACACCATTCTAGTTTGAATTTCATACGCACTTAGTGAGTTAGTGTGTAACACATACAAACATACACATAAAAATATAATATATAAGGATGTACGTAATATAATAATTAAATAAAGAAAAAATTAACACATCCAAAAATATTTTGAAAATTTAAATTCACATGTGACATTTAATGTTTTGGAAAGATTGTCTGAAGTGTGTTTGTACGTATGTTTGTGGGTATGGTAATAATGTTAAAGGCTGATCTGCACATGAAAAAGCTGCATAAGAACTGTCATATAACTGAAAGATTTACTGTGAAACCTAAAATAAACATCGTATCATAAAAGCTTTAAGCAGACGCTAATAAGAAATATATTGTTTTATCAAAAACAACTCAAAACGAAAACAAATCATAAACTTGTATAAGTAATTTAAATTAAATAATAATTAAGATATCCTTTCATTTTATTGATGTAACTTTTAAAACATCTATATGTATTGATTTCAATAAAATTAACAAATGTTCTTTTAAGAACAAATTAAGATTAATATCTTATAAACCGTTCTAAAACGTACAGTTGTAAAGTGTCTATAGCGAGCTATTCTGACTATTTCATTTAGATTTTAGCGTTGTGCCCCAAAAACAGAAATATAAACACGAACAGGATATTTTTCATCGAATTAATAAATATAAAACATAAACAAATAGCCTTATTAAAATAATTTACTACCTAAGACATTTAATATATGCACAAATCATAAATTGGTCTAGACATAGTAAATTAATTAAGTTATCCTCCTTTTTTACGTGATTATACACGATTAACCGACTTCGTTCATGTTGAATACAAAAAAAACCTGTTTTAAATATTAAATGATAGTTATATATTAATATTATATTCACTAGTCTTATTTACGACTTTGGTCACATTTAGTCATTAATGGCTATTTATATAAATAAAAATCATAACTATGAATCTAATTAAATCCGGCGAATGTCACCCGTCGGTTGTTAAAGTCATGACGTCATGCATACGCGTATATAATAAGAAAAAATATTTAGAGTTTTTGTACATTTTGATAAATAAAATAATAGACACAGGCAGGACTGTGTAATCTTGCTCGCATCACGTCAAATGTAGCAAAGACTCCAATAAAATTATTCTTAGTTTTGTTTCTTAGCCACTCGGCCCGTAAATGTCTAACAGGTTATTTATAAAACTGAACTGAATAATCAGTGTGTTATTTAAACCCCAAATCAAACAACGTAGACAAAGCTACGTGAATTAACTAGTATTTATTTTTTTTAAGACTTAGTAACTATTATTTAATCTATATAAAGTTGATCGCGTCGCATCATGTGCGTGCGCAATCTTAGATTACACCCCGCGAAGGCATCCGTTAGACGTTCACTAATATAGACACGTAAGCGAACTCAAATGCGAGACGAATTATATTAAAATCGATTTTGATATGTAATCGATTAAATAACTGTATGCACATATATATATATATATATATTTATATGTAACTACTCTCTGACCGCCACTACTTACTTTGATAACGCTGTAGAAGACAATTGATATATCTTAACTACACTAGTGTTGAAAAGGCGATTTTAATCTTTTCGCTCTACACTCGAGATAACTATCAGACGTCTATAACCAGTAGCTCTGAGCTAGAAGCTATTGTTTCCTCAGTAGGTTTGAACAAAATAATAACAAATCTCGTATAATATAAGTGATACTATAATTTCAGACATACATAAATTTTATTTTCGTTTATAAAGTTCATTTTCGTTGACGTATTTTTAAACGGAAAATTATTTAGTTAAAAGCCACTTTTAACTTGATTTAAAACAGTCGGCTCACATTCGGATGTTTATATAAAAATTGTTCTCTTATTTTATAGTCCGATAACCAAATATTTTATTTCGGCTATCTAATGTTTACTCTAAAAAATTTACATTTATCATAGTCCATTTACGACTTCTCGGTAACACGGACTATAACAGTTTCAGAAATATTATTGTCATACACAGAATTTCTACAAAAGTTGAGGTCAGGAGGCCGCGGACCGAAATTCCTAACGATGGTCATTGTACAATAAGAAATAACAATTTTACCGCCTGTAATAGCTTGTATAGACGCTTTTCTTGATGTGACTTTGACAGAAAGGTGAAAAGATATAGCGAGGTCTGCTCGTTTGTTTGGCTTTTAACTTCATTGTACTGTAACAGTCACAAATGACATATGTTAAGCTAATGTTGCCATATAACTTAAATTGCCTTTAAACACGAATCCCAACTGCCATGGTAGGAGTACAATGCCAAAATTATGCTCTTATCGACTTATTTGTGGATAAAAATATGCTATTGCCATGCAATTAGTAAACATTTGTACATTTATGGTTTCTCAAGGAAAAAAAATTACTTTCAATAAGGATTTTTTGCCTAAAATTTTTTATTTCCTAAATATAATGCAACACTCACCTATTGAGTGTCAATACAGTTTTTTTTGTAAACATTTGATTGAAAATTTGACACATGACTAAACCAACTTTATTTTCTTTATGCTTAATTTAAATATATGAATTTTATGTTCAAATTTTTTTATATCTTTAGAAACTCTTAGACATACAATAATTAACAGTTATATTTGCTAGCGTATCACCCGCTGCTTTTACTGTATATGAATAAAATTTGCATTACCGAGTAAAATTTTAATTAACGTGCACATACTTGTATATATGACTCGTTATATATTTCGTGTAATAATTCTACCTAAATTAATATGATTACATGTGTACAAGTCTTATTTTTTTATTCAGACTCAACTATGTAGTCGTAGGTTTAGAGTCATAATACAACTAATGATACCTTTAATAACGTTTGATGATCAAAAACAGGATAGAACCTATACAAAGACTAAGCATACATTGTTATGGAATGGTCTATTACCGGCTAATATAGCAGTGAAAACACTAAGACATCTAACAACAGGTCGAGGGTATCCTTGGTTGTAAACGTATGAGCCCTTAAGGCACAAGCCATCCTGTTTTAAACGGTAATGACTAATGGTTTGACCATATAAGAATATACTTGTATGTGTACATTGTTGAGATATTTTACTAACGTTAATCTGCTCACCTTAAGCTGGATTAGTCTTAAATTTATTTAATAAAAGTTGAAACTTTCTGAGCTTTTGTTCGAACCACGGTTTCCGAGTTTGTAAGGAGGAAAATAAAATAAAAAAAAACTCCATTAAACGGAAACTTTGTTAGTTTCAGTTATACATAATTTATAACTCTCGCTGTCAGACACGTACTAGGGTTCATTAGTAATCTTTGATTATCCACACACAGACGTGATGCAGTTATATTTTTTGCATATGTTTTAAAAAGGTTTTGTCAGAGGAGTCAATCTTGAAGTTGTATTTATAAAAACTATCCCGTCACTAACTTCTAGATTCATGTGTCTATTCATTACTCGTTAAAATAACGACCTCGATTTTTGCTTCTTGAGTTTATTGAGAGACGTTTAAATTTAATTCATTTGATAGGATAAGAGTATTTGAGAATATTATTTTTTTAAGGAGTATTTTTAATTACGACTCATTGTTGCGAAGAAATATTTTTCCTTAAGTGATATATGTTGTTTATGCTTTCTAAATGTTATATATTAATATCGTAAATGTATAGTAAGATAAAATATCATCAAATATATTATATAGTATATTATACGTTTACTCGTATGAGCTGTTCGAGTCTGCGTCCACACACACGGGCCGTTTCCCGTTTTCTCATCCAATAACCTACGTCAATAGTGTAATGTGCGAATGTTTATAAATGACAAACTGTTAAATCTCCGTATGCAGTACGTCCTGAACTTGGAGTAAGCATAATGAACACCGACTTCAAGTTACTGTATATATGAAGATGTCAAGTTTTATGATCGCCTCTGTTATTTTAACGCTACATTAATAACTTCTTAGACAAATTTTAATATGTTTCCATTGATAGAAACGGCACATATAATATGTATATAGAAAATTATTTACCATTACACTGGCGATGTTTAAAAAGAAATTGAAGTTGCAAAACTATATAAGACTTTAGCGAGTATTAGTTTTAATAAAACTATCATTTTCGGTTGTAATATGCGTTTTTTTTCATTATTCTTAATAACGTTATTCTGTCGCTTTGGTAACTTCACAGCAACCGTGATCACGAACAGACGAGATGAAAATCTAGTTTATTTAAAAATATTAAAAAACGAGTATTATCTACATCCGAAAATATTAATATATTTATCAATATAAATTTAAGGTAACACATTAAATGTGAATCGAATGGGAACAAATTATCTTGTTGTTACTTTAAATTGAAGGAAACTATTAAGCACAATCTAAGTTTATTCTTAAATTTATTTTCCCTCCTCGTGGTAGCCAAGTTAATGGTACGGATCACATTTTATTGATGTATATAAAATTATTGATATATTTTATTACGTCGCCGACACATTAAAAGTATCAAATAAAATTAAACGCAAATAAAATACTTGAGAGCTCACTTAAATTTAAGGACATCTTAATATTGGTTAATGTTTAATGTTAATGTACTGCATACTTTGACATTATAACTGTTTTCGGAAATATTCCCGAAGATAGGAAGATTATATATGAAAATAATATGGCAGTAAATTGACTGTGAAATTATATACAACTTTAATAATTGGCGTATTAGTAGTTTTTTCAACACAAGTCTAATATATACAGCCAATAAGAAGCTCCGCTATGTAGCTCGTTAGTTTCATTTGTAAAGTTACTAAAAAGAGATTTTCTTGAGGTTGAAGGTTCAAGACCCGCTTGTACGCGCGAATTCTTTATTATTTATTAAATATGTAATTATAATAAAAAATATATAATGCAGTTTTCAAATTAGATCACCCGCTTTCTACCTAAGCAACTACAAAATGGCACTTGTGTCGGTAAAACTCTCTTCATAATGAGAGTCGCAGCGTCACGTATGTATGCGAAATCGCTATCATGGGAACTGCGTCTGCGGCCCGAACCCAGCAGATTGACAATTGACATGCTTCATTTGTACAGGACCGCTTAATATATACATGATATAATGAGCTATGCTGCCATGTATTAATGGCTGTATTCCCTTACCGGTTTTAATGGAGACAGATCGTATTGACAGCCGTACATCACGATAGAACATTTCACACGGAGGCTTCTCCAACAATGAACGATACAATACCAATATTGTTTTCTAAATTAATATAAGTACAGTTACTTATGAAGAATTTGATATTAACTATTACAGGAAATTATATTTTTCTCTTTAAAAGTTACTTCAACGAAATGATTTAGACACCACTATCTATTTAATAGATGAAATCATTTAGTTTTATAGGCATTGAACATATAAAATGTACGTGTTTAAATATTGTTAGATGTAATAAAAATAATTAGTGTTTGTGCTAACAGAAACACAATGGATATCGTACAATGCGAGGTCTTAACAAGCGATACTTTCAATCGCTCTGTTGTAACATCAATGTAGACAGGTGTTGAAAATCATTTTTAATCCTCAACTAAAACCAATAACCTCATTCGTAAGCCGCGTTAATGAGACGTTACTAATGATTGATCACTTTCTTAGACGCCGGTATTGTCCTCAAATACATTCCGTTTTAATGATTGATGATTCTAAATTATGTCTCGATAATTCAAATCAATATCGACGGACTTTATATCGATTTTTTTTTTCAAAGCAATAGGTGTGAAATTAAAGACAATGATTTACAAAATTTCAGTAATACATGGTTCGATGTGATTATCATTTGTTACTTTAATACATATAATTAATAGTTTTAGATACGAGCAAAAAAACTAGCAATTCCATTGCACATTTTTAACTTCATCAATTACACTACAAGCACGCCGGTTTGTATCAGTTTCTTTTATACTTTCACAATAAATTACAGACTATGAAACATTATTACTTGGGGATACAGATAATGCTACATGTCATGATAGATCTGAATAATGTGAATTTGTTAAAAAAATCACTTTAACAAATAAACATAAGTGGATTCTTGACGGCTGTTATGAATATGAGTAAAATTATTTTTAGGAGGTGAACATGCCACTTACTGTAACGGTCACAAAAATTTTTGACAAATGGATGATTTTTACCGCCAGAACTCGCACTTGGATGACAAAGTGACACTTAATTTTGTAACGTTTTCAAGAATCACCAAACAAACTTCTAACATGATTTCGGCGATCATCGACCGAACTCAAATTCGCATTTAAACGTCAATAAACTTTACGATGCTATTTGATTTTATAGTATTTTTGAGAATTTTATTTAAAACCATTTTTTTAATTACCAGTTTCGCACGTGTCAGAATAGATAAGTCCTTTGAAACTTTTTTTGAAAAAAATAATTAAAAAGAATATAACAGGTTTCACTGGAACATGTCAACTTTTTATTCAAATTTATTTCAATTTATACGACTATCACTTCGAAATATATAACGTTACATATCCATTAATTATATAAAGAAATACTTTAAAAAAAATAACTTAAATTTCCATAATGTAATTTTTCTCTCTGTAGAATATATATTTCCGTCCGTTTTCTTCCTTATGTTATATTATCGACATTGTGTTTCAAAAATAAATCGTTTACTATTTAATAATATGCGTATGTAAATAAATGTCCATTTGTAAGATAAATATTTTTTACAGCTATTGTTATTACTATTTAACATTGACGTAAATCACTGATTATTTATTTAATTGTCATATAATCAAGTTTTTTTAACGTTTTAAAAAACACAAACTTGTCGTCTTTTCATTTGACGACGCTAACGAGAAATAATTACGGCGAACAATATATTTTATTATTGCAAAATTAAATACAAGTACTGTCAAAAATATGTTAAAAACATTTTTTTAACATGACATTCTGTTGAAAGAAGTATGAATATATCTTAATGCAGATTTGATGATAAGACAATTATATATTCACTAATATGGAGACGTTTCTCAGTTTATATTTACATATATTTATTTCACGACACGGTTTTGTTTATAGACAAGTGAACCAAGATATTTTTAAGTAGTTTGACGACTCTTTAGTGTCATTCGACTACATTTCACTCATGTAGTTATCGTTACGTTTTTTTTTTTCAAGTGTTCACATCATTTAAGAAGTCAAAGTGTAGTATCCCGTTCTGAATTTCACTTTTTATGTAATAAGTACGACTTGCCTTTTAGTTTTATAAAAGAAATTTGAGCATCCCGTAAACGTGAACGAGTAACTCATTATAAATTATGAATAATTAGTTTATGCCAGACTATAATAACTATAATTGTATATAAATTGTTTAAAACATAAGTACATATTCGTCAATGGAACGGGCGATGGTACCTTTTGTGAATTCCAAATAATGAACGCTTTATTTCAAGAAGCTTTCCCCGTTATGTCTGGTCTTCCAATTCTATTTTTGCTTTCCGCTGAAGTATACTTCCCATGTTTATATTTGCTTCCAACCGTCAGACATCAGGGCACGCGGTGCCATCAGAGCCATCATTAGCTATGGCTGAAATGGATTTGTGAAGCGTTTTTATCATATTTAACGAGACTAAGTCGTCAGCTATATTTATATAAAAAATAATAACAGATATTAACAGATTTCAGAATCAAAATCAAAATCAATTACATTGTAACGAATTCTCTTATTGTACTTTTTTAAATCACTTAATACATTCAAAGCTTTGTTATAGTATAAAACAATAAATTTAAGATTTATGTTAGATTAAAACCATAAATTATTACCGGTATTCGAAATTATATTTATTCCTAACAGTAATTTATATTTATTTATCAAATAATAAAAGCATTAAATGCACATAACTGTCACATTTCTATAAATCGTCTAACAGATGTAAAATATAGTCATAAAAATAATTTTCTAGAGACATAGTATTTTATTGTGATTGTAATAAAAGTCAACTTTATTAATTCACTAATTAATGATTTGATTATTCTTAATGGCAACACAAAATGTTAACAGCACTAACACTTCTCGGGGTTTTAATGGTTAATTTCATACCGACTTAAAGATCAGCATCAGTTGCTTAGATGGTAAAATGAATAAAAAAAAGAACAATCCGTATTGTGCATTTTATTGATTCTCATGCCGATGTTTTATTAGTCGTGACTTTGATGCATAAAACACATTTATAGCATATTTCATTCAGAACAGAATATATGTTCCATTGAGTTTACAAATCAAGTATTTTTGTTTTTTTGCAAGGTATTTTAAGGTCGTACAACATAGCACTTACAATACAGCCTCCTTACATTATATACAATTTATTATGTAATCAATAGGTTTATCAATTAATCCCTAAGTGCTCAAAGTAGTAAAACATTAATCGTTTCATGTATAAACTGCATCAGTGCCTACAGATGCTGTAATCTTTACGTCAAAGTCAAAGTTCAAGAGTGACGCGTTTAAATAGCATAAAAACACCAAGACGGTTACAGGGGCTGTAAATTGTTTCTTTAACGGTGTATTTATAATATATTTAATGTACATTAAATCACTGAATGTTACTCGTTTTAATGTTCTAATAATTTACATGTCATAACATAATACTGTCATTGGTGACTGTCTCAAATAAGAGATACGGCTATTATTTACGTAATACGTTTACTATTTAATAATTTACGTAAGGTTTATTATGATGAGGTTAATACAAATATATTAATTATTTCTTGTGTTGTAACTAAACCTACCTGATTTAAATGTTACCATCGCAGTTAACAACATTGTTTGCGGCTGGCCGAGGTCGGAACTGACCTCGTGATCAGCCGCATAGAGAGGTTGGGG
>DVQP01000757.1:0-19644 GCA_018231745.1 Danaus eresimus | reverse complement strand
AATATTTTTACCCATAAAAAGTTAAAATGAGGTTTTACTTATGTACTGTTTCGTGTCTTTATTTGTCAATGGTTTATTTGTATTGTAATATGAACCTCACAGATAGAATTCTCGTGTGTTAACATGTTATTTATAATGGAAATTTAATTTAAATTTGGTTCTATATTTAATAAAAATATTGTGTTCAAAAAGCCAAACTCAGCAATGGATAAACAGACATTTTGTAATTGATGGCGAAAGTTTTTAAAAATTAAGTCAATTGGTTATTTAAAAAAAATAATTACTTGTTTTATAAAGTTTTCCTGTAACAAATTGTATCCCCTTGAATTGCAAATTTACATATACAATTGTTGATACATATTATTTTTTATTTGATATCTTGTTGAATGCATTTTATAGCAGTTGAAATTCTCTAAACAAATGACTGTGACACATGCAACGCGTAGATTAAAACACAGTACATGTTTATTAATGAGTAATGACAATATATATTAAAGTTTGCCAATTCTGTTACAACTGTCAGCGTAGATAATATAACATTCTAGAACATTTGAGTAAAATAATATTTGAAATAATGTGAACGAATACATTTATTATATAAACTATATATTTGTTCTAACTTGGACATGGATATATCGAAAATGATATATTATTTTAATATTTTTAATAGTTTTTATTTTATAATTGTAAATATTAAGTAAAATACACGCAATTTAAGAACATTATTTAATAAATTTTATTTTTATTTATATACATTTTCAATAAATATTTGTATAATTGACTGAAAAATATGCTTTCAGGTGATATACACGGCCAGTACACAGACCTGTTACGTCTATTTGAATATGGCGGCTTCCCGCCAGAAGCTAACTATCTATTTTTGGGTGATTACGTTGATCGCGGCAAACAGTCTCTCGAAACCATATGCCTCTTGCTGGCTTATAAAATAAAGTATCCAGAGAATTTCTTTCTGCTCCGAGGCAATCACGAATGCGCGAGCATAAATCGTATTTATGGTAATTTTATGTTTTAAACTTTTTAAGAATCTATTAGCTGTGTTTACTTTCGAATTCTATATTAAATATAATCACAACGAAGAACACATGCTGCCTTTCATGTTTTTACTTCGCGAAAATTCTTTGTATATTAACAAATTGTTAATAAATGGTTCAACAAGTATACAAAAATGTTAAAACCATTTTCTTTCGTAATTTTTTGGAGTATAATTTTGGCTAAAATGCTAATTAATGTTTTCAGGTTTCTATGATGAATGCAAACGCAGGTATAATATAAAGCTGTGGAAGACATTCACGGACTGTTTCAATTGTTTGCCAATAGCTGCTATCATTGATGAGAAGATATTCTGTTGTCATGGAGGTCTCTCGCCCGACCTTCAGGGTATGGAACAGATCAGGAGGATAATGAGACCCACTGATGTTCCTGATACAGGTACTGTAGCCTTTTTACCATTGTTAAGATATATTAGTTGAACGGATTGACACTATTATTATCTATATAGGTTTCCATTTTACTTTAATCTTTCAATTAAAATGATTCAGTGTTAAAGTTGTAGGTATATAATTTCTAAAGTCATATGTACAAATTTTTGTTAAGAACTGATAAAGGAGTTTTGTGTGACCAACGAAAACATCTTATATTTAAATTAATCAAAGTTTTAAATTTGAAATCTTATCAGATTCTAATGTTTTGTTTAAATTTTTGTATTATATTAGTGATGATTTCCCATGGAACCTTTTTTTATATAAAATTTATATGTCTGAGTACAACTTCAAAAAATATAGTATATTTTGTATTTTAGTTGTCAAAATCTTAAATAATCCCACATAAAAATTTAATAAAGAAAATTATTATTTCTTTAACATTCAGAGAACATATTTTTTTTTTTCTGTGAAACACACATTGCTTATTGTATAATGTATGTCTGGATATTTTCGTTAATCTTATCAGACATTATAAGTCACAGTCTATCTCATTATGATTGAAATGTTTATCTTTATCTCACAGCTAAATGACCTCCTGAACTTGTTATCACCTACAATCTGAATCAAATCCCAAAAATAATAAGTTAACATTTAACTTTCCCCAACTATATTTTGTTTATAATTTGTAGATAACAAAATTAATGAACATACATATATATAAAAGAATTAGTGAAGGAAACTCTATAAGAAAAGCTCTATATAGAAAATACATCAGTAATATATTATATTTATTAAAATAAACATTGAACAAGTCCCATCCTATTGTTACATACAAATTACATGTACATTTATGAATATTCCTAATGTGTCTATTGTCACTAAATGTCAAACAAAATAACATTTCTATTACATACAGTTGAAATTTAAGTTATCAATAAATTATAATCAAATAAATATGATTTCATTGTATTGTTTATCTAATATAATATGCTATTTCCCAGGTTTGCTCTGTGATCTGCTATGGTCCGATCCGGATAAGGATGTACAAGGTTGGGGAGAGAATGATCGTGGTGTGTCATTTACTTTTGGACCAGATGTTGTCAACAAGTTCCTGAACAGACACGATCTAGATTTGATATGTAGAGCCCACCAGGTAAGCTTATTGTGATGAATATTGAATGAGGTCATAACAGAGCATTACATCATACACATTGTCTTGTGTATCAAACCAAGGTTGATTCAAAGGAACCAAGGTTCATTCAAATATTGCTAGCGTACAAGCAAATGTTATTGTAAGCGAAATATGGTAAATGTGCTTTATAGTTATTTTGTATAAATTCTCGGAAGTTATAATGTGGAGGCTTAAAGCATAATTTTGTTAATAAAAACAATTTTCTTTTATTGGTATTTATAATTTAATGGGGAGTTAATTTTAATATGGGTATTTTTTTTAACAAGGTTGTTGAAGATGGTTATGAGTTCTTTGCCAAGCGTCAGCTGGTTACATTATTCTCAGCCCCAAATTACTGCGGGGAGTTTGATAATGCTGGTGGCATGATGTCCGTTGATGAAACGCTAATGTGCTCCTTCCAGGTAACTCAACTTATTATTAAACATGATTGTCTCCCATAATTTTTGTTATATATTATAACTATTTTAAAGATGTCGAACTAAATGATTGATGTGTTGTTTAGTTGTTGAAGGTACTTTACCGAATAAAGTCTTACTATTGAATGAGGTCTTAGTAAAATAACGATTAAATTAGTGATAAAATTTTGTATAGTAAACAATAATCAATACATGAATTATAACCAAGTTGAATATTCACTTATACGGGTTGGATAATAATATTATGATTAATTATAGATATTAAAGCCATCTGAGAAAAAGGCAAAGTATCAGTACAATGGAATCAACAGCGGGAGACCGGCGACGCCTCAGAGATCGCCACCAAAAAAGAAATAACTGATGCTTGGCAACCATTGTACAGCACAGTGAGACGGATGTTACAAATAATTAATTTATATCGAGTATTATAATAACTGTTTCATGTCGGACATAGCCGAATAAGAATGTGTACTGTCGAAAATATATATATATATATATAATTATCTATAAATTTGTGCCTTCCTATGTTTAATTTTACTTTATATGTGAGTGATATTAATTTATTTGTTTAGTTTACAGGAATTTTTGAGCTGGTTTTGATTTTTATTCGGCGATGTCGCGTGATTGGCTTTTTAGATCCGACGTTAGCAGCTATTCATCCGATTGCCTCGTGTTATGGACATTGATATTATATTTAGAGAAATTGTTTTTTTTTTTGTTTGTTATGTAATGAAGTTGATTGATGGAATCTTTATGATGGCGGGCATCGGGGCAAGTCACTAACATTTGCGTTGTAGTGGATCGGAAGCACCGTTGCTTTGTTTATTCTATAACTAAATGTGCCTATAAATTTAAATTTATATATAGGTATTGGATGTAAGTGACGAGAATTGGTTAATTTGAAAAATTATTGTTGTTCACTCGGTCAATTGGCGATGTCGTTTTAAAAAAACTAAATTCGTCTGTAATGTTGAATCCTTGGGTTTTTGTTTTAGCTTACATTATTTATTGCGACCCGTTTAAATCTGGCCTAAGAAATGCTAAGATATACCGGGTGGCATTGGCATGTGCTTTCAGTTTTAGTACTGGACTCATTGAAAATAAAGGGAGTGAATCAGAAGTCCCAGTGAAATTATTATTTTTTTATTTTGCACACAGTATTAATGTAATGAATAAGTAGATGTTTCAAAATTTTGCAGATTGCATGATCTCCCTGTTGAGGCTTTAACTTCACAAATTATGTTAAGTCTCGATATGTAATAACTAACGGTGGTAGAGTCAGTGTAGTCCTCGCAACAATAGTGCAATTGCTTTAATATAATTATATAAAATATTAAAAAATTATATGCAGATATTGCATTGTACAATTTTATTTTTTAGCTATGTTAACAATGTCAAATAATATTCATTAATAAATATTACTATATAAAATTAAGAGCTTTATTTTACTTTCACATTAATATGAGGTCATGGATTTTTTTATAATTTGCAGGTAAATACAATTTTCTGTAATTGATTTAAATATATATTATATCTAACAATACATAATTTGTTTTCATATCACTTTCAGATTTTAGAATAGTTTTCACCTTTATCATTATAATTGATACTTTGTACTGCTTGTTTCATCAAATATTTTGCTAGTTCATTGACATTGCAAGATAGATTGTCATCACTTTAATGTCTTATTATATTCTTCTCTATTTTCATATGTAAAACATAGTTTCAGAGTAAATTGAGTTCTTTTTAGATAATAAAGTTTTGTTGTACTTTCTCTGATGTGTACAATTTTCTGAAATATAAATTTTATTCAATATTTGAGTGTATTATCAGTTTATTAATTTAATTCCAATACTTTTTCTGACCAGTTTATTTCATCGACCCTGATCATATTTGGAAGCATTATTTCAGCAAGTTTTCCATGGTGTGAGATTTTATTATGTATGTTAGTGACAATTTCTTCATTTTTCTTTTGGTATTTTTGAATATCCATTTGTAAAGCTTTGAGGTAGCCTCTTTTGGCCGTCACAGATTTTTTAAGTCTAGCAGCTCTTGTTTCATATTCTTTAGCTAAAGTTTCTAACAAAGTTTTCTGTTTCCGTAAATTTGCAACATCAGAAGCCCTCAGCTGACTTTTAACATCATTATGTTGTGGTCGCCTAAAATGATATAATTTTGAATTCTATACAACAACCTTATGAATAAACCAAAAATAAATTATCAAAAATATAAGTACCAAACTTTGTTTTCAGTATTTATCTCTGAAAATTTTTCCTTTTGTTTTTCTAGAATTTCCAACTTCTCTGGCATATTTTCAAATTCCCACATACTACTTATTTCTTGCACCATCTCGTCAAGAATGCCCTGTTTTAAGCAATTAAACATAGGCACCCATTTAACTCTTCGTAACTTTGCTTTAGGTACTGTTTCTAAGAAATCTTCATTTCTAAAATAACATCAAGTGATTAAAAGAGTAGCTTGATTATTTACGGATTCATTTGTATCAGAAATAAATCAAATTAAAATTAATGGGGTCATCATTATAATTTTGTTGTCTTTGTCATATTAATGGAGGAAGGAAGGAAGGATCAGATAGAATGCACTTAATATGAACATTAGTGTCTTTTAGTTACTTTACTATAGTAAACACAAGTCAAGTGGAACATTATTGGACCATAATATTACATAATTTGCGAGATTAAATTGAAACCTAATGAAAAGTATTATCTTATTTTTCAGTAATTTAAATAATAATCATTAAATCAAAGTTTTTAGAAAATTTGCTATGTAGCTATGATACAAACCTAGCTAAAACATAATAATAAAGTGCTCAACATTGTCAGACTTACCTTACAAGATTAGCTATATTGCTAAACTCTTTGAGTATCGTAAAATTATCAAATGTAGCTTCAGAATTATTCATATCAGCTTCATTCATTTGCTCTTCTATTTGTTCTCCCATTTTGTGTACGTAAGAAATTCTGGCCAATGAATCTAATGACTTTTAATAACTTTCACTTAAGTTATTGATATCGTAATAGTAACAAATGACAATATAGCTGTACCTATGTAATAATTTGTTTGTTATTCTTATTTTAACGTCTTTCTGTTTAAAGTAATGTCACTAGTTTTGAAATATCAGTTGCGCAAACCATTCTATCATGCTCTGGATTCTATATTATTAATCCAGAGTAAATCATAGTTGAGAGAAACAAAGATTGTTAGAAAATGACGAATAAAATCTTTTTTGTTTATTTCTAAAGCTACTTTATTCCAAAAATAAATTATTTTTCATATCTGAAAAGGTATTACGAGCAGAACACAATATATATTTTTTATTAGGGTCAAAAGTGTCAAAAATATTTTTGACAACGGTTTGAAAGTTTGTTTTTTTAATTTTAATCATCCATATTACGAAGGTCATATTTAAAACAACCAACCAATTACCCACATTTTACCCCAATAGTATTACAATCCTGCTACTCAGACTTAGCGTTTCTAACACCTATCAATTCGTTATAGTTTCTGCATAAATAATTAATTACATATATACTATGTAGCAATGTTGTTTACGGCGTTGCATTTATTAGTTTTTTTATTATTATTTTAGTAGGGATTATATTTAAAAAATAATTAATATTAATTTTTTATTTACATTTAAATTAATACACATGAAAGCCTTAAATCTCATTTTATTTAATAATTATCTGATTGACTAATGTCACGACACTCATTTTTTTTAGTTTTAATTGGGCGTTGTTTATTTTATGATATGGCCTATTAAATACTTAGTTTATTATAAAATAAAAATTCATAACGTTTAAGTTTATAATAAACACACAGAAAATTTTGAATTTTCAAAAATTTTAGATAATAATTGGCTCGTTATTTTGTCCCATCATTAAAAAACAAATACATAGTTAATATAAAATATAAATTATAATCTTGAAACAGTGCAGTGACGCTTTAGACTTCAAAAAAAAAAAACGAAGTTATAATGTTTCCTGTTATTTGGCATAAAATTTTTTTTACTAGTCACACGTATTAATGTTCATTAGACTTAAATAAAAACTGTTAAGAGGTTTTACTCTAAATTATAATTGGTTGGTTGTTTAAAATATGGCCTTCATTCGTGCAAAGACTAGCACAGTATAGAGTCATGCCATGTAAAATGGAGGAGACACGATCGGGGATTAACTTTTAAATGAAATAAAATTTCACGGCCTTGACTGAAGTCACAATTAGAAACTTTGTTAGTTTTTCTAAAATAACACAAATTAGATGCAAACAGAGGATATATACTGTATAAAAAATGTCAAACTAAGACTATTGTTACATAAATTAAAATAATTTTTACAACTTAATTCTGTTAATTTTTATTTATTTCGTATAAATTTAGTAAAGAAGACAAACACCAAGTAAATAATAATTATAGGTAAATTCTATTTGTATGTATTGCCATTTTTTAATGACATTGTCCTCTTGAAACCTATCTGTCAGAAACGCAAACTCTTAACCCAGTACATCATAACGTCCGGTAAATCGGATGGCACTTAATTGTATACTATTGATACTAAAAAATATTA
Source organism: Danaus eresimus (assembly GCA_018231745.1). Lineage (NCBI taxonomy): Eukaryota > Metazoa > Arthropoda > Insecta > Lepidoptera > Nymphalidae > Danaus > Danaus eresimus. The sequence goes on along the minus strand of DVQP01000757.1, from coordinate 12,008 downwards.
TTTAACAGTTATTTGTTTTTAAACGTAACTTGAGTAACTTATACATTCTTTACGGTGACAACACTGTTTTTAACAGTTGAATGAAACTCGTATCCAGACCCGTAAGAACATTAAAAAAAATACAATTCTATCAGTTTGTTTCGAAGAAACCGTTTGCGTTATTTTGTTTTTTTTTTTTTTATTGATTTTTATGATAATTAATGAGAAAAGTGGATTAATTTATTCAAATGCTTTCTACAGATAGATAGATAGTTAGCAAAATGTAACATTATTTTTTTATCAAAATTGTTGGATTGTTATTCATGCGGGTGTTTTTGATGATATCCGTTTTATCGGATGCTATGCATAGCGGCCTCAAAGGTGTGGTGTTTTTCTTGCTTTATACAGCTTGATGGTGCATGAGATTTTGCTAGATTTGGAAAGCGAGAATGTGGATGAAACAGTAGGAAACCTTATTTATGTTGAGCCAGCCAGTGGTCAGGTAACAAATGAAGACAGCTATATGTCTGATGAAGAACACGATGACAAACTAAACCATTTGGGTCGAAGGTCGCTACAAAGTCATGGCCAATTGCGACGTCTACATGCAAACTCCGATGATGTTTTACCGTCTACTTCCTCACGTAATCATCACAATCTATCAAAGTAGTAAGTAGTTCCCTTTCGTGGATCGTTTTTTTGTCCTTGTATTTTACGTCTCCAGTTATCACATACAGCAAATATCAAGTGAAGACAAAGAATCCTCCTAAAAAGGTGCAAGCTAAGAGGAATAAGACGACATCGTGGAAGATATCGTGTTTAAAATTGCCCGCTAAAAGACGTGCAGTTCTTTAAACGAGAAGGACGTGGTTACAACGATTATAGGGTGGCTGACGACGTGTTTATTTGTCTTTGGAACGACAACAATGCGGTTACGGTAGCAACCAACTTTGAAAACTGGTCATTAAAGGTCAAAAAGGCTAAGGTATCAATACCTCAATCGTCACTGATTTCTAGCTGCAACAAGCATATGGGATGATCGATAAGCGCGATCAAGCTATTGCGAATCATACAAGAATGCGTATTAGAAAGGGGTGGTGTCCAATTTTTCCCTAAATTATAAAGATTACGGTGGCAAAGAGCTGGCTTCTGGCGGAGACACAATCGGGAGACGTAATCTTTGTTTTCATTTAGGAGATATATAGCTCTAACTTTGCTAGGCACTCATGGAACACAGCTACATCAAAGACAAAGGCCTCCTAAACCGTTACCTACTACAAGGTATGATGGTAAAGAGCTCTGGATCGTACTTCCAACCACAGAACGAAGCTGTGCTTCTCAATGTGGAGGAAAAGCCAAATTCATGTGTCCAAAATTCGATGTAGGCCTTCACCCTAGATGTTTTATGAGCTATCATGTGGTGTGATTTTAACATTTGTGTGTTAGTTTGTTATTTTTTCTAGTGAAACTCAATTTTTAGTAATCGTTTTATTCATTTCGGTTTATGCCACCTTAAGGTTATTAGTGGCCGCTATGCAGAGCGTCCGATATATCTGACAGGATACAAAATCAAAACTGTATTATAAATGCTATTTTTTTTTCTTACGAAATCATGAATTTGACCCTAATTGAGCATATTTTAACAAGTAAATTAAATTAACCGCTATAATAAACTTTATGCTGTAATGGGTTAAATTGCCAGCACAAATGTTTTTTTTTCGTCGAATATTATATTAATATTAAAACTAATAGTTTTTGTTGTAGTAAAAAGGAAAGCGTATTTCATAAAAACAACATTGATTTTTATATATTTTATAGTATATTTTTTTTAATATTTTAAAGTACATAAAAATAAAAATATTTATAATATAAACAATTTTCTTGTAACAAAGTTCATTTCCGTGGCAGTGACTATGTCGATTATTGCAGTCTTTGAGATCTTAAATAAATTATGTACCGAATAGATTCCGTTTTATAAAATTTCGTAACATAGTCAAAATGAAGACGATAGAAAATAGAAAATAAATGTTATAGTAGGCATTATTACTTATCAAGTAACTTCGATGACAGGCCGTTTAGAAAGCAGCAGCTGAAAAATAAAAATTATATATTAATCTGTGAATAAAATGTATAACAATTACTTCTTCTAAAAGGTACGTATCCATTGAAATAGTGAATAAGTTTTTTTACACCAAGTATTTTTAATTAGTCTATAAATTGTTTCAATTTAGTTACGATAGTCATAATGCTATTGAACACGAGAAGTCGTGGCTATTAGGTATGACAGCTTTTTTTAACTCAATTATGATTTTGACGGTAGTTAAGCGTTCTCCACATATTTTTTATATGACAACTATAATCATAAATTTTTCATTCCTTTTGTTATCTAAAAAACATACATGTTATAATGTAAAATAATACAATATCATACGAAAACGTTTATTTTTTTCTTAATTTAAAATGAATTTCCTTTTTTATATAAATTAAAAAAAGATATGAATACCTTTATGAGGTGCTATTTATTTTCTATGAAATTATTTGATGAATGATAACAATTTTTAATGAAAATGAAAATCGAGAGACCACATTACGAATAGTGAAAAAACAAATGAATGGGAATTAAAGTGTAAAAAAATATAGGCTAAGAGCTCTAGGAATATTAAAAAAAAGTATCAACTGGGGTTTAGGTTAGTCAGCAAGATGCAGAAAAAAATATCTAACTTTTTTGTTTACTACACCAACATAATGTAACATTCACAACCTTGTCTTTTTTGTGTCATAATATTCTTGCAAAATACTTTATAGAGGAGTCACATGTGCAAACACATAGGTAGGTAGGTACCACAAAAAGTATATAAACTATCTACCGTACATAAAGACATCCTAGTTACCCATCGTAGTAATATCTGTAGCTCGTTTATAGGCTACGTATGAACGGAAAAGTCTTGCTTAAATCATCCACAGTGAATCTGTCTTCCACCATAAGATCTGCCGTGATCAGAGATTCGCATTAAGCATCGTTTTGTTAGATATAGTGATACAGAGTTGCCGAGTCGTCGAGAAGAGGCCAATTTTACAGCTCAAATTAAGCTTGTATGTACAGCAAGCCACTAACCTAAAGGCCTGATCGGATGTTTGTCCCAGAGGAAGGTGCGTTTGACCGGCGAGAGGTACGAGTCACGGATGTAGGAGGGGCTGCGGTCCCAACGAGCCATGGGCCTCAGCTCCGGCCAGTCGTACCAGAAGGGGTCCCGGACGATCGCCGAGATCGGCAAGGAAGGGCTAGGGTTGAAAATGTCAGCCCAGGGCCTACGCCTCAGTCCGCCAGCGTTGAATAGTGGAGCACCTACACGTCACAATGATTAATGGCCGGACAACAGACAGCACATTACGTCATCGCTCCTGCACTGTTGTTAGTGTAATAGCAAAGCTATGTTACATTCAAGCTGCAATAAATACTACATGAGACATAAAAACAAAATTGATGTTATAATTGTCTATTATATTGTTATGGAAGTGTCCGATCGGAAGTCGATTTTTGTTGAAGTTAATTTGATGATTCTTCGGATATTGTTACAATCAAACGACGACAAAGGCTTCGAACTCCACCAAAATTTTACTCCAAGTCACCTTATAATGTAATCAATAATATTTTTACCTCTAACATTTTTGCTTTGGGTTTTTTCTTCATATTTAGAAATAGTGTAGCTATAAACTACCTGGCCATTGTTTTTATCAAATATTAATTTGCAAGGCATTTGTTTAAGGTGGGCCGAAGAGGGATCGGACATTAGTAGTTGGTGAATAATTTTAGTGCAATGTAGTATATTTTAATCCTTATATTAGTGCTTATTAATAAATTACACTTATAAAACAATAGTAGTTGAAAAATTAGTATAAACCGATTAATTTTTACAATAGAATCTTATATAACTAATGATTTATTATTTATATTAATGGTTAAATGTCCGGTGTTTGTTATTAGTCGTGTACTGACGGTAGTTAGGCAACACTACATAGAAGAATTTCTCGAATAAAACGTCTCGTGGTTCATTCATCGACACCATAATTATAATGTAGTAATCGTAACTACTTCACACAAAGAGTGCTGGAGAGAAGACGCTTGCAATTTCAAGTGACATCTAGAGATCTTGAAACAGTTACAACAATAAAGGGATCGACGTTAACAGGGTGTCTGTTGTCCTTACCGTCAGCATCGAATGCAACTTCACAATCTCGGGGTTGACTTATCCTGGGCTTCACGGGTGTAGGGGATCTCCCTCGGAGCGATCGGTCAAAATCAGCCCATTTTTCGGCATCAGCAAAAAATGGATCCTTATTGAACACGTCCGATAGTCTGGCCGGCAACGCTCCTTACGGTAATTCTCATAGTAAATACCACGTTAAATAATCCAATGTTTCGAACGTGGCTTCTTTTAGCGCACCCATACACAAATCATTAATTCACTGTAGTGTTCACCCAACGTTATTAATGTGAACATTCCGATGGTATTCTTGCTATTTACAATGCCATCATGCACATGTCCTATGTTATGTTATATATGATACATATGTATTTTTCTTATAAACTCGTGAGAAGCGTCTCTTACGTCAATGACGATGTCAGACACGATATACCATATGAAAGGAAGGTACTAAACTACTAAATCAAAACACGAATAGGTCTTTTATATTTTAATAAAAAAAATATGAATGGGTTAGTCGGTGCTATTAATTTTGTACTATTTATAAAGTAATAGAATACAATATAACTATAGTAAACGATTCAACTCTATGTGTTCTCTTGATTAACAATGATACGTGTAACATTATAACGATTCATACAAATTTTTATATACAGAATTTTGGCAACAATGATATTTTAAGATAGCAGAGGGTATTAACATAATAAATTTAGAAAACATAGTATAATTTCTTACATGTCTTAAAATAGAGGTCATATTTTAATGTTGCGATTTTTAAATTAAAACGCAATTTTAAAATATTTCACTATTCACATTTTCATTATTATTATTCTCATCTGATTAGGTTCAACGAATTGTATTGAATCTAACAGGGAGTGAAGTTTTTGTTATTATACCCTATCCATGTAAGAAACTTGAAATGTAATGCTTTTATGATCATATGAAGAAAAAACATTAAATATCAAATTTTTACACGGTTTAATACATGCCGAGATTAAGCCACTCGTAATTTACAAAACAATCAGTCTTTTCGAGACACTAAAAAAGACGTAATAAACAATCTATCCGTCGTCAAGAGCGACTATCAGATAAATCCGCCCCAAACAAGATTATTAACGCAAAAATCCGAATGGAGAAATCTTGGCAGCTCTTAGACTAGCTTTCAATATCGTGCAATAATATTTAGTATTTACCTGATCCCCAGTGAGGTTTGTTGTCGGGTTCATATTCGATGCCCTTGAGGCTCTTGGGCGAGAGTGGGTCGATGACGGGTGCGGTCAGGTCGGTTATGGGATAGGCTCGGTCCTTCAAGTAAAGTCCGTAACGGGATGGGTAAAGGCGGTCGATGGCGGCCATCCTGTCCAAATGATCCTGCCACGCCTTGTGAGCGTCGAAGGGGTCGACGCCTCTTCGCACGCGTCTTGGGACATGGTAAACTGTGATCGAGTGGAGCCATTAGATACTGTTGCAGCGAATACCAGGACTAAAGGCAAGATATATCCGACAACATGGACTTTTGGTTGGAAAACTGATAAGTATAAATAGGAAATCTGTTTATAATTAAGTTTAATCAAAGTGTGAAAATATACATGTAGAAACAGAAGATAGTGCAGTTATTAGTAAATTAAGAAGAATGTCAATCAAAGCTTGCATTGCTGTCAGTAGAGTTAGTAAGTATAAAAGCTTCTGTAGAACTCACCTCTCCTTTTGGAGGAACTTAAAAGTAGATTTATTTATGTCATATTTATATAAGTCAAGGGGTTTTTTATTTATAAAGAAAATGTGGTCACCTGAGAAATGCTCGAAGATTTAATAATGATGTAAGCGTTACGTAGATGATATGACATCTAATATACTACATGCTTTAATGATTTATGATTTGGAAACGTATATGGAAATGTTATATTGTACAAGATAAGTGAGCAACTACATAACAAATTCCTTAAACAATGTGCCACTACTCTTACTTCTGTGTTTAATACATAAATATTTATACTGCTAATGTAATGCTTGTAAAATGTATTTCATGTAAAATTCTCAGTGTATGTTATAGTCGATTCGTCATCTATTAAATCTTCCAACCTTTTCAGGTCCACCTCAAAATTCAAATGCTCAAGCTTTATTTAAAAAATGCATACAACAACGTCATTATTTGATTGTACTCAAAGTATTCATAGATATTTTATACATGACAGTTACTTTACAGTTTTAATGTAATTCCCTTTCTCGACATTAAGGAATGAATTTAACTAAGAAATCTTCCTCGAAAATACTAGAAAAAAAGTAGGAAAGAATGTCCGTGTTAACTAAAATAAAGTTTAATTCATTTTAGACTCTGCCGGCATTCGCTGAAACAATTAAATAAAAATCCCAATATATACATTATAATGACCCATGAGTGAGGTTTCTTTGTCAATTATAATACATGAATACATGTACATAATAAAAACTAATTTTAGAAGCAAATAGCTGTAATGCTTGTTACAGAAAAAAGACACGTAAGATATAAACAATGAGCAAATTAATAACACGTGTATTGACAGATCAAAAGTGTGTTATGTGGTGTAAGCTGTCAGGGCATGTGAAATAGTTAGCGTTAGGTACTAACTTGGCCTGTAGTGATCGAGGGATCGAGGGTAGTTGTGGGCGTAGATTGGGCGCGGTGAGTACCCGTAGACCTCGCGGTGGACGGGGAGGTAGCGGTAGCCGGGCACGGTTATCCTCTCAGCGGCGCCGACGGGATCGTCATAGATGGATTTGCTGTATGGGTAAGTTGAGAGCAGTTCAGGGAACACGCTACGACGTGTCGGCCTGTATCTCTCCTCGGCCCTGATGTCTTCCGATCCTGGTGTTGAATCATTGTTAGCGAGATAGAATTTCTAATGTTGGGATGTCAATAATATTTTTGTTACCTTTTAGAGAACGGACGAAGGATTGCCAAAATCTGGCTTTCTTCGACGGCGTCTCATTTCTGCCGATCATTTCTAAATGACTTTTAAACATTTTGGCGTTTTATGTCGTGCTCGTTTTCTGTAACAAAATATTGTATTCAATTAAATCATGAACCGAAGCTAGTGATATCGTTACAAAACTTATCTCTAATTCATATGATATAATGAGTACAGAAGCGCCAGTCGAGTTTAAATAGACTAATGACGTACAGAAGCTAGATGCTAGTCCGCAAATAGCCGTCTCGGTGGCTGCTCCGATTCGAATAGCCCATGACTTGGCTTAACGCCAACCTGATGATGAAGGCTTGGAAATGACCGTTTTTACGAATGTTCGATCATCGTCAGCTATTTTAGAATACGTGACGACCTTGTTGCTAGCATCGTCTTCAATAAGTCACCGCCCTGTCGCAATTCTTATTATATAATCGGTGATATGTTTTCCAACTTGCCGTTATCGAACGAAATAAGCCGCATATCAAATTAGATTTTATAAATTTTAATTCATTTAATGCTAAATAATTTGAAAATATTACTTAAAACTTGAATGTAATTAAAAAAATTGATTGTTACTATGTAATAATAGAAGCTGTTATGTTTGAAATAGCCAGAACCGAAAACTATTTAGCGTAACTATGAGCATATTTCTCGTTAATGTTTAAGCTAAACGTAATGGTAATACATTTACGTCATTATAATCTATATCAAGAGCAACAGATGGCGACTTATATCAAAGCTTCAATGTAAAATTCTGACACTCGGATACTCTGGAATGTAAATTTAATTCACGTTTTCAATTATAATACCGCTAGCTTTTGTATTGCGGTTTTGATAAGGAAGGGTTAAGGAAGAATATTTAATAAATGATTTCATTTAATAAATCATTTCACTATCACGATCGTAATAACTGCTAACCGAATGATTAAACCCTGGGATTAGATTAGATTACCGATAGAAATCCAGATATGGGTCAAGTTCGAAGGCCAATGGCGACAGATATATTTAGTGAAACACCAATGTCGGCTGGAAGCTCACCTGTGATGAAATAACGCGTGAAAATATTATGAAACGGGTACAAAAATACTTGAAGCTCTAAATGATTGCAAATTTGGCTCGGATGTGAGCCGACGAAAATAGCTCCTACCACTGGTATCGAATTTACAGCATTCTGGACGCAGCGCTTTAGGACGCTCACAGGTGGCACATCATTTACAACATTTTAGCATCTTCTAGTATTTCATAGATTATAAAATACTGGCCATTTTCTTTTCTTTTCTTTTAAAGACTATAAAATGTAAAAAAATAATATTGTATAAACAAGTTCGGTTACACGAAATAAATTTTCAGAATAAAATAGATTTTTAAACGGCAGCTTTTCTCTTTACAAAATAAATAGTTTTCTTAGGTTTTAAGTAAGAGGAAACATATTTGTTATAACGTAAATATGATCCAATACCCTTTGGATTCAATAAAAATATTATATTTTTTTTATAACACATCCTTTTTAGTATTAAACTTCTTTAACTTTGTCTTCATAATTTTCAAATAGACAAGGGTAATATTATTTCGCCGTATTTTGTGCACATATCCTTTCTATGTATCATGCTAATTTACTTACGTTCTGCTGCAAAACCTAAGGTTTAACCCTGACTGAACTATTTACTTGCGAGACCAAAAATAAAATCTAATACCTACAAATAGGACTAACCAGATAAAACACATTGATCACAGATAATATATACACTTTCCCGATAAATAATGCACTTAATTCTTACCGATTAAAATAATTTTCGTATAATAGCGATGTGTTGTGTCGCTGACGAGCCGACGTTGAGTGTCGGACCAGAGCGGGCGCGCACTGGCGCGTTTCGTGTTCCCGCCCAGAACCTTCCCCATTCCCCCCTTGTAGTCCCCAAAACCCCCACAACCCCTTCCTCCTCTGAACTCCCAGTAAACATTGTCCACGTTTTACAGCCTCATACATTGGCTAAATATTTTATACCCAATACTATATTTGATTTAAACGCGTAGTATAAATGTAATAACATAGTTTTTATATCCTAACATGAATATTGATGTTAAATCCCTGTTATTATGTTTACTTTTTTGTTAAGGCATCGTTAAGTAAATTTTTCGTAAGTCAGGGTAATTTGAAAATAATCGCTCTTTATACAAATGCATATAACCATATAGTTTTACAGTTTTGACATAAAAATGTCTCACTTTAAATCATTAAATAAGAAATATTCAATTTTTTTATTATAATTATATTAGGGAGTAAAGCATATATTAAAAAAAATACAATTTGCCGTCATCTTTATTTAGTTTTCAGAAAATAAAACACGAATTATCAAAAAAATTCAATTGTATTTTTCATATTAATAAACAAACAGCTACGACCTCTACATTTTCGTAGCGCCTCTACATCAACTGTAAGGTTCTGAGGTCTGCTTGAATACAACTGATAGAAATTACAATGAAACTGGCCTTATGTTTTCTTTACCAAACTTTTCACTTATTATTATTTTTTTTAAATAAATAAAAAGAATTCATTAAATTCTCATATGACTTAATATAATAATATTTCTTTATAATACTTGCTATTTAAACAGTAAATATTTTTATAATATATGTAATTTTTTTATTCTTATTATTAATTATAAATTAATATATTTTCCTCATATTATTTCATTGAATACTAAAAGTGACTAATTAAAATCATCTTAAGGATATTTTAGAGATTTATCAAAAGCGTGACACATGAAACCCTATTATTATTTTATATTAAAATTGATACCAAAAAGTAGTTTAGTTTAATGTAATAGCAGTAAAAATATTTAGTATGCATGTCAATGGTGTATTATTTAAAGGAAAACAAGCTTTACATAATATTTCTATTTTAAGCAATTTTGAAACGATTACAATATTTTATTCACGACACTTCAGAGTCAAACATTGTTTTAAAGTAAAGAGACTTCACTATACATCAGATGAGATGAGAGAAATTTAATATAGATATAATTAAATAACTAAAATCCATTCTATTGTTTAAGTATTTGAGTTACTTTTTAAAGTAAATAGTATCCAATTCAGTTTGAACGAACATAAAAGGTTTGCAGCACTTCCGAAGTAACAAGTAACAGTTACAGATAAAAAATTCCAAAGCTTCACATTAAGATGCCTCCGTTTATGATGACGTTGTTAATGTATATACAAACACGTAATTTCGCCGGATGCAATCATTTCTAAAACATTAAAAGCTTCTCGTTTGATGCAAACACTTTTATTTCTATCCCAGACGCGGCAAGGTCGGTTTATGCGGAACGTCCTCCATATATCGGTGTTATTTTTAGACGTATTGTATTTCGGTTGATATACCGTACACAAAATTTAATGTTGTGTACGACTGAAACCATAACAACAATAAAACGTGGCCGTGAGAACGAACACGATTAAAAGATATATCAAAATCGCAGATTTCTTTAGCTTCTTTCATAAGTTCAAAATGAGTATGAAATTTATCAATAATATGATCACATGAATTGTGTTCATTAAATATCACCAACAACAGGCGAGTAAGGAATCTCTAAGAGTAAGAAAAAAATGTCTAGTATTATTTTTAAACGCTCTTTTGATCAAGAAGTGTTATTCTATACGCCTTTTACGACAAAATACTCCCGTTTTTTACACTACAATAACAAATCCCATCCAAGAATAACAATATTTATTTCACTACGTTCATCATCGAATATCTTATCGTTAAAATTTTCTAAAATACATCATAGCTTTTATACACTCTTGAGTGTTTTGTCGTACTAAGTAATCCACGAAGGAACGATCTCTACAACTATGACCCATTAACATAATTTATCAGATCTCCCAATATTTTAATGTTGACACCTGTCAACATGTTTAATTTATAATCTGTTTATATACAAACTTCTGCCAATAAGTAAGCTATGATCGATGTTTAGGAAGCGTCTATTGTGATATAAATCATTACTATATTTGTTCACTGTTAATTTAAAAACATTTTATTATCAGCGACGTATGTTTGACGTCATCACGCCCACGGCTTGTGCAATTCTTTTATTAAATTCTTGCTCATAACCATTTACAAAAATAAGCACAAGCGACAAAAAACAAATATTCGATGTATTTGTACAGGAATCGGTTTCGCTTTAATTAATCGATGCGTTCAAAATATCGAAGATTCTTTGAATATTCACATTTCTTAAATGGCCTTTGGTCCGGAAAGTTTGATAAATAAATGTATGCTAAACCACTTAGTCTTATTTATTTAGTATAATATAATTGTTAAGTTGGTATAACTGATTTCTAATATATATATCATCATTTCTTTATTTATATTTGTTGAAATAAACGGCCACATTTCTTTTAAATTCAATGAAAACTAGTTTTCTAACAATTAGGACCTCGTATTTTGGTTTGCGAGATGTACTTTATATAATTAACCAAGTGGCGACTGCAGTTATTTCAGAATTCATTTGGCATCTTGAGATTATTCTGGTATGGTGCATCTGTTGAATGTTTATTCATATATTATCTGTGGCTCCCCACTTATATCATGTTTAAATTAATCATGTATTAATTAATTTTATTAATACAAGAAGATTTTATTCCAATTAATTTATAAGCTATTGTAATCGACTTTAGATAATAATCTTATTAAGCAAATATTATTTAAAAAATATTTATTTGCATTAAGTGTTAGTGGGAACTAAAGGATAATGTAAAAAAACTTCTTTGTAGCCCTATCAAAGGTGGTAGTGCAAATTTATCAGAATGGGAAAAAAAACTTCAAATATACATATGGTAAATAATAATTAGAATATAATGAGATCTAAACTACTGT
>DVQP01000756.1:0-19646 GCA_018231745.1 Danaus eresimus | reverse complement strand
ATAATAATTACTTTGTTCTAGTTAAGGTTTGATTTGTAATTTAAAAGTACTGGCTTTATAAGACAACCATATATCTTTAAATTATTTAATTAGAATCCTAAATATATAATAAGTGTAAATAATACAGCAGCTCACACCGTGTTATCGGCGAATAGCGGTACTAATTGTTTATTGCAATAAGTGTCAAAAACATATCCTTATATTTTTTATAATTCTAAATAATACAATATATATATTACAAAAATGTGATAGAAATATGGAATTAATTTTTATTCATTCATTACTTATAGTCAATACATGTTATAAAACGAAGTCCCTCACCTTGTCTGTCTGTCTGTTCGCGATAAACGGAAAAACTGCTGCACCGACGATCAAACAGTTTTCACCACTTAATAGCGTGATTCTTGAAAAAGGTTTTAGTATATATTCTCTTAACTTTTTAAAACATGAGTCGTCTGAGAGCTTTAATCGAAAACGTTGCTTAAAGTCTTTGAGATATAACAAAACAATATATGGTGGAAAATTGTATCTTATATAGGTCTAGAGAAAGGTCTGCGGTGGCATATGTCTATACCTTGAGGATACAGATTGTATCCATTTCATAACTTTTAATAATTGACATTCATAAAGCATTTATAGGAAAGCTATTTATATAAATACTGTTTTAAGTCTTCTCAAAATAAATTACTCATTTTTAAGCCTACATCATTTACAGATAGTAAATTAATGTGTAAATCAGGCGAACCGTTTGTAACTATAATATAAGTTTAATAATAGTCAAAATTCTAAAGGCTGTTTTTAGTTTTTCCTTTTTTGTTATGATTCAACAGGTATACAGTAAATGCTTTCAAGTGTTGATAACTAGAGGATATTATGGAATCTGAAAAATGAACCTAGAAGTCAATAAAGAAATAAATTGTTAAAAAAACTTTGTAGCTCCAAAGAATTTTGAAGCAGTTAATATTGAAATAGGTTTTTTTTCTAAAATTACAATAAATATGGGAACAGTATCTATGCATTTATATATTTGTAAATTCATACATGAATTATCCTCCCGAAAACTTGCTTTATGTTATAACACTGTTTAAACACGTCAAGTTCCTTTGTACTAACCAAATAAATTAAAATCTTCGATACTCCCACAAAAAAATTTCCTTATCGTAATGGATTGAAAAAAAAGTTTACTTTAAACTTTAATTTCTTTTGTTTTGAGAATCATCAACGAATGTTTAAAAAAAAATTAGAGAGTTTCAAGATCATAACGAAAATTTTAGTATAATTTGTATGTTATCTAAAATTGAAATCCATATTTATATAATATATAATATGTTCTGATACACATAAAGAAATAGTTTGATAGAAATTTAGAAAAAATTTGATAGTAAATAGATTTATTTGATATAAAATAATTTGTTAAAAGAAAATATATGAGGTGGCCATTTTTGTAAATGGGACACTATAAAATTATACTCCGAGAATATTACTTGTGTTATGGACATATAATGGACTCTGAACGAGAAATCCCTGGCTTGACGCCGACATATACATAATATATTATTTATTATAGCAAGCTTTATTCAAGTTTACTATAGACCTACTTTTTACTTTTTGCCCAGTGAATGACTTAGGTCCCTGTCTCAAAATACTGGAAGGACAGAAAAACCATTACACTAACCACTTTTTTTTATATTCGTTTTTATTTCAAATTTATATTAATTCTTGTTTTTTTAAGTACTATTGGTAAGTTTTTATTACTTATTTTTTAAATAAATCACCATTTGTGATATGATGTATATCATAACTTCCAATTTTGATTAGTGAAATACAAAATTTGTATAAACATTTTGGCAGAAACACTATAAATCTTTATGAAAATTATCTCGTTCGGTGATTAGTATAAAAAGCTATAATTAAAGCTTAAATCTCTATTGCATAATCTTTAAATATACTAGAGCAAGAAGATTATTATGTAAGATACCCGCTTCAACATTTCTACCTAGTCCTTCTGTCAGAGATTATTAATTTTTAAATTAGAATCTTATTCACTTAAGCATTTTTTATAATACAAATAAGAAATTTTAGAGATAAAATTTCGCTAAGTAAATCATGTCTGGCGTCTGTCTTGGTACACCAGAACTTTATTATTCTCTTCATACAAAGACAGGACCAATCGATTTTGAGGTCTGGTTAGGGATATTGGAATGTCAGCTAGGATTAAGCAACGACACTTGAAGATAGAAGTTTTATTAATTTGAAGTGATTTTGTATGGACATTTAAGATAGTATATTTCGTTTATAAAATTTTAATGTTTAGTTATTATTGCTAACTTTTATTTTAGTTTGTTCATGACACTCACATGCGCTGGGTTTTTCTAATACAAGTAATATTTTGTTGGGGTGCTATTTAATGGATTGTACACAATTATATGAAATATATTAAGGATAATAGTAGATAGATAATTAATATTAACACCCTATAACTAGCGTAAATTTTCAAGTTGCAGAAAATAATTTTGTAAATGGTGATCGCAGTATAATTGAAAGATTAACAAACAACTAAAGAGAAAGTACTTAACTTGATTGATCTCCATTTTTATAAAATATTATAAATTATTGTCTCAAGGAATTTCCAATTTAAGTAACAGGTTGGGAAAAGTTTCTTCGCATTTTTAAAGAAAATTCAAAACATTTTTTAATATAGTTTATTTAAATTTAACTATAGTATTTATGTATCATTTTGTTCAATAATTTTTTGCCATCTTGTAGGAAGGAACATGATCCCATTGCTATAAAAATTTTGGGACTTATCATTAAAATACCGCGAAAATCACAAATTTGCCTAATTTGAATTTGGAATTATGTTCTTTAAAATGTTAACTTTCAATGATACCAAAACAGGTATAAATACTATAGCCAAAGAGATTTTATTACAAGTTCATACATACTATAATACGAAAAGACTTTTTCCCCAACCTATTATATTGAAAGAACTTATGTATAATAAACTTATTTTAAAAACTAGATGGGTATAGTTTTAAAACAAGATAAATATTATCTTGTGATAAAAACAAAAAAAGAACAGAGAGCCATTTGTGTAATGTAGGGACGATAAAATATTTAATGTGCCATTTTCAGAGTTTTCTGTATAGTGGTCTTAATTACAATTGTCCAATCAAATCATGAGATATGTGAGTGGCAAAAAGTGCGATGGAAATACATGTCAATGTAACTTAGTCTGCATTCGACTAGCGAAGTTTACATGATCCCATAGATGCCGGCCACCTTATCCACAAGGCACTGGATAAAATGAAATGACGAACAAAAAAATATTAATAATGTACACATTTTTTTCTCATATAAAAGACTATAAGAATAATGTGGCATACATACATGAAAAATAATGAGATAACAGTAATCGAAGAGAAAATTTATGTATATATTTTATTTTTCAATGTGTTTTAATAAGGTTTTGTCCAAACACTATCATTTATCAAACACATTTTATGATATAATACTATTATTTTATAATATAATAGTTTATTCATGACATTCATTAAAACATATTCTTACTCATGATTTATATTATATCTAGTTAATAATGAAAATGTTTAGAAAATGAGTAACGGTTTCATTTAGAAAGTAGCCAATATTTTTATTTTCTTCAAAGTTAGCTCCGTTCCTCTCTACGTATCATAACATTGGATGAAACCAATGAAAACGGCAGTGGGCCCATTCGCCCTCACGGGCCTCTTCTATGGCTTTTACGTACACTTTTACCCCGTTTTACAGGCCCTGAAGTGAATACCTCAAATTTTATCTTTAATTCTTGTAAACAAATGTTGCAAGCCGCCAGGTTAGAATTGTATGGCGAATGACTCAATATCTCGATACCTGCTATAGTCAAATATTCAACAGTCCGTTTTGTGTAGTGCGTTGAAACATTGTCGTGGTGAAGGAGGACCTGCTTCAAGGGCTCTGCTGTAAAATCTTTTCCAAGACAACAGACAAACAGCGATTGCCATACCAGTCTATAGTAACTGTCTTTCCATCTTCTGGCAAAACTGTCCCGAAATGACCTTTCCCACCTTAGAATAAGGCTATCGACTTTTTTCTTGATCTTTCTTTCTTTACCTTGGTTGGAGGATCCTCAAAAGGAAGGGAAAAGAAACACCCACTGAGCTGATAGTCTTTTGGTTTCGGGTTCGTAGCAATATTTTCAGCTTTTATCATCTGTGATGATGCGTTTGAGCCACCACTGGAAAAATTATCCATTATTTGGCGACACTAGTCCATGCAAAGGTGTTTCTGGTCATCGGTCAAAGTATGGTTAATACTTGTAGTACAACTCCCTCTGAAAGTCAGTATAATATTTTGTGAACGTGACTCATACAAAGCCGTGGCTTGCCCGTATCTGTTGACAGGTCACTCTCTTCTCTTCTTCTTACATGCGACGCTTTGATTAAAATAAAATAATAATAAATAGTGACACGAGATGAGGCTTCATTAAGAAATGAAGGTTTGTTGTTGAGTAAGCCCACAACGAAGAACGTAATAAATCATGGACCGAAGATTTTCTCGAGTTATTTTGTAACGAGAGTTTTTGATTTGCAACCAATTAACAAAATCAAATGACAAATGGTTACAATATACTACTTTAATTTTTTTACTTTACCAAAGAGTTCTAAAATTTAAATAGTTTACATTAGCAATGTTTCTAACCGGCCAGGTCTAAACATTTTCAGTTTTACCTACGTATGTCCTGAAATACCTAGTGTATGTTTTATCAATCTCGTACATATCCGTATGACATACCTCAGGAGATTAATATTATTAGTACATGCATTGTAGCAGATATTGCCTAAAAAATTTTCAAAGTTAATTTCTAAGTAATTATGTAAATATAAAATCTAAATGTTCCACTTATGAAACCCGATTGTAAGATATTTTTTTTTCATAAGATGTTATAAAAACTATGAAAATTCTTATAAGGCAGTTTTTATTATCTCATTATATAGTTAAATGATGACGTTAGAGGATAGATTGGTTATGTTGGGGACATGTTAAATGAATAATTAATATTACTATGAGTAAGTGACATATTAACATTATATTAATGTTATGTCAATAACTTACTTATAAAGATTATAAACTTATTATGTAATTTAAAATAATTTTATTATATATAAATTAATTTAAATTATTATTTTATTAAAGAAAAGAAAAATAAATATCTATTTTTTTCCCACTTAATAATCATGTTGTAAAGTTTAGGTTGATATGTATCGAGGGTAAATATCATATTCAAGCAATATCACTGCTTAACAAGTCCCTTTGGAGGGAAACATGGTACAGCAGAATAATGTAATAGGATCGTTATTAGTTATGGTGATGTATATACATATATTATGGAAATGCATGAAAATCTTTTTAAGTTTTAGATTTTCATATTGATGTTTATGATAAGTTGTCGAAAAGTTTTGTGTTCTGATTTAATTATTACAGAGAAGGTATACTAGTATAAAAATAATAATAAAATAACCAGATTAACTCAATTCGAAAAACTCCTTCGTGTTTTCTCCACGCGGTACTTAAGATTAAAATTCCTCTTATAATTTAAAAAGTTGATATTGTCATAATATTTCATGATTCAAGGCGAATGAAGGAATAGCTTAACAATAAAATATACTACTTTCAAAAACATTAGTATTACATTAGAAGAGAATTTATTTATAAATAGAATTTATTTAGGTTACTATAAAAAAATGTAATGATTTTTAGTTTTAATAACGTAAAAAGTATTATTGACGTAACGACTACAAACTCATACGAATTTTAAACTACCGTTTTTTTATGTAAAATAAGAAATAATATTAATATTGACTCATTCGTTGTTTCCCAATTTTAAACTCCTGAATACTATAGTACTATTTTTCAAATATTTTGGTTAATTTAAGTGAAAATTAAACTATGAAATAGGAAACAAGAAGATAGTACCTTTTTAATATAATTTCCAAATGATTTACACTAAAGCAGTATTTTAAGATTTTACCTAAAATAAAGAAATATATATTTTTTTATTTATCCTTATTTAACACTATACATCTGAATTTAATCCACTGAATCTAACAAATGTCCCGATTTAAACTTATTTAGACTTAAAAATTCTAATCAAAAAATTATATACACGGTTAGTTACATGACTTTGCACGTAGGTATATATTTAGCTCTACCGTGCTTGGTAATAGGAGTGACCCGATGTAACTATGTCGCTAGAGAGATAAACGATATATCAACGCCTCGAGTAACAGCGTTTTAGCGTTATATTGATATTCCAGTTTTCCTGCAATTTATCTTAATTAACACTTCCAAAAATTAAAAACATAACAGGTCAGCTATCAAAGAGATAAGTAAAACTAAAATTCTTTACAAATCAATAAAAAGAAGAAATAATTAACTAATTTTTATTAAATGTAAAACAACAGCTGAAGTAGTACAAGTATATTAAAAAAGAAGCTTATTTATTTTTACGCTGTCCTTTATCATTTGTAATAAAAAAATCAGTTGGTTAAATATATAATTCTTCATCGGTAATTATACTTTTTGCGTTAGGAACAACCTGAGAGAACACAATTGAATGTAAAATGTAACTAAGTGAGTCAACGGTAGCCTGAGTTAAATAGACACGTGTTTTCCTTTCCCTTCTTGTCGCTCACATAGCCCAAAAGGTGACTAAACATTTTCCTCATTTAGCACCTACTTAACCGGTGTTTAAACATATATAGCAATTTCTACTTTGTTTTGAAGTAAAGTAACTCTACGCTGAGGATCGTTAGCTACAACACCTAAAGTTTTATTTTAAGTGTCGAAATGTAAGTGTTTGTACATCTGTACCCAATAAAGTATTCTCATCAACAAAGTTAAAGTTTGTGTTGCATTTTGTAACATCAATTTCATCGTATCCTTGAAAATATTTAAAGAAAACAGTGCACAAGATAGGAATACATATATGTAGATTCCCGCTATATAAAGAGAAGCCATAGGAACAACTAAATCTATTTTCTTTTTTCCCTATTACATACTCTTTATTATAATGTATAAATACTCCAAGTTTTCTACTTTTTATATATACATACATATAATTAAAATAATATTAACCTAATTTTGTTCTCGTCAAAAAAAAATATTATGAAGACTGCTGTTTTAAAGATTCCGCATCGCGACACTATTCAAACTTATAGCATATTGTTTTAATATTTTTACATTTTTAAGAAAATAGTAATGTTTTTTTATACAATACTTGGAGAGTATGAATTATGATTTGAAAAAATGTACAAAAACATTATATTTTAATAACAATAGGATAATTAAAATGAAACACTTCAAACTAGGGATGTTTAACTGAATAATGACCTCGTCGGTTTCTTGTATGGTCGTTTGTTAGAAAACATTGGGAGTTTGGCGTAGATCCAGACCATTAGGTTCCAGTATTGTCTATCTAGGTCCATTGCGGCGTCATTTTAATCACGTTACATCCTATTTTCATCAATTGTCCTAAATTTTATCTCAACAATTAATATTTACTGATCAAGTCGATGCTGCTTTTAAAAAATAACTGAAATGAGTTTTAAGTAACGATAATATGTAAATAACAAAAGTACAATTTCAGTTTTTTTTCTTGCCAGTATTCTTCGTTTATTGGAAAGACAGTTTTAATTTTTAGTAGGTATGTATCTTTGACACAACTTTCAGTGTTACCAACTTAATTCATTTTGGCTTGAAAGTTTTAAATTTCATCTGCAATGACTTACACATGTTAATTAAACTTAGCAAATGTTAAAATTTTATAGTAATTGTACACGTTTTTTAATGTATACATTGTTTTTTTTTTTGTTGTAATTTTAAGTTCTTGCATAGAGTGTTCAGGATTTATAGTGAAAATTATTGTAGATAAGAACATATTGAAATGGTCTGGACACTAATTAATGTTATTAAAAATAAATATTACAGAAATACAGGCTCGTTAAAAAATACACTAACAAATTATGAAGTAAACTTTATATTTTATGGGGATCAGGTTATTAGTTTTAATGAAAACATTAATATCTAGATGATTACATACTTGTTAAAATTTTTCTAAGATAACATTGAAAATTTTAGAGTTAGTTTAAATCTAATTGAGCCTTGCAACGAGTAAAATATTATATATATATATATTACATTTCAAACATTATTGGTTGATCAAAGTTTAGAAAATCTTGGGAATTGTTTAGGTTATTTATCATAATAAATTACAAAAACTTATAATATTAACAAAACAGTAAAACTAAGCTGTGATATAATTATTCGCCAGAAATAAATTTTGCTGCATTCTATTCATCGATCTGTCTGATGCTAATAGCCATGCGAGTGTTCTTAAATTAGCAATTCCTACCGAGGTTCTGTTAATGTTTTGCTCTACTTAAATATGGAGTGTAGTATTAGTGAAGTGACTAGCTGAACCTTTTGAAATATTATGAATGAGAGAAAATTAGTCGTGAAAATTATGTATATGTAAATTTTGTTTATTACATATTACTAAGGTTGTGTTTTTCATCTTCGTCATAATTTTCTACTAATATATCTATTACATCTTAACTAAAAATATATAACTTACCATTGAATATATGAACGTATATACTAGCCGGTACCGCGTTGTTTGGTACGCAGGTGTAGTTTCCGGCGTGAGACACGCTCGCCGCTGGTATCAAGAGGTCAGACAGCCTCTGCTCGGGGTCTGTTGTCACATTGATGCCACGTTCCACATCGTAATTGATCATACGACTATTATGGTACCTAGAAAATTATCATAATACGTCAATGATAAAGAGTTTAAAATTATGACCGGTTATGTTTTACGCTCTAGAAACGCCTTGTTAATGATGCTCTATTTAAATTATGAAGAGGAGCGGCAAAGGCCGAGTAAAGTACCTTATCACTCACCTATCGATATCAGAGAAGTATGTAGTGAATAGTGAATATTGGTTTTCTATTATTATTATAATTACTTTTAATTAGTTATTAAAGATTTGGACCGTATGTCGCATGAAAAACATGATTGTTTCATTCAACCTAAAAAATAAATACTTATGACCCTAAAATGGATATTATTCCTTAAAAAATTTATTAAAATCCTTTATTCAACAAATTTAGTACGCTAGTTTGAATGCGTAATGAAAAGCTAAGAACGATTAGTTTTGAAAAAACTTTTGAGATATGAAAATGTATTATGAACATGAATTGAAAATAAGTAATACAGTTAGTTAAACATATTTTCAAAGCCGCTAATATAAATAATAACCATGAAGTTCAAATCACGTACATTTTTCTCGCAGAACGCTAACCGACTCTACGTGTTCGTTCATTCTTTATTCTCTAATAATTTTATTCTGCTACTGTTCGTCAAATTACAGTAACTTTTTATTAACTGTGTTAACAGTTTTCTTGCTTCTCGTTATATAACTTATATTTACTGTCTAGGTGTCTTGTGAATATCAATTTATTTAAACAAAATTTAAACGAAAAGTTATAAAAATAATTTACATCAAAAGGCGTTATCCTTCAAATCGTATCCGTTTTCGGAATATGATTAACAAAATAAAATTGCTTTGAAACTAATTTCATAAAATTTTAAACTGAACCAACCGCCTAGACAGAACATAATTAGGTAATTTTTGGGAAGCTCTAGAAATTTTGGCACGCTTGAATACTAACTTGGCAGAGCTACATACCGAAATAACACTATTGGGAACCTCGATAAATTGGGAATGACGCGAAAATTGGTTTGACAGTTTCAAAGATAATTTCCTTGTCTCAAGAACTTACAACTTGGGGAAACTTAGGTAGTATATAACATTTTATTCAGCCAATAATGGCTAATATTACTTTCAGAAAGGTTTACCTCTGTGTGGAATTTATATATATTATCTTTCATGTTCGATGTAATTCTCATAAATGTAAAATACACACAAATACAGATTCGTTTTTTTTAACAACTTTTGTTTTTGTATCTCTAAAGAAAAGTTATCTTCTTTAGACAAAAGGTTTGTGTGCTCGCTGACCTTTACGTCATGTATGCAACACTTCAGATAAAGTTACGTCGTAACAAAAAACAAAGTGTGCAAGATACAAACAGATTTTTAAAAAGCGTTGAGTATTTGTAAAAAACTTTCTTCGCTATATGTACTGAGTTAGTATCGTGATAATATTTTTTATATGTTAATTTCAGTAAAAAAATCCATTTGCAAGTTACACACCATTCATTTTCTTCGTTTCGTAAATTACAACTATAATAGCGAAGCTGTTTAACTGACATTATAGTTTGTCGCCAGGATTTTAGTAGCTATTGTCTGCTGAGATTAATTTTACGAGTTCAAAGCACTTTGACGTGTAATGAAATCGTAAATTCTCTAGAGACACAGATAAAATGTATCATTTATATGCAAATGGACATATTTTTAAGAAAGACCTCAATGCTTTATTACGGACAATTTTTTTTATTTGAGGAACAAGAGACAAAAACAAAATAACTCTCATATAATAATATCTAAAATAAATAAACAAATAAATTTAATAAAAATGTCTATATGTATCACAGAAAGTTTAGGAATACAGGGATTTTTATTACTCAGTATATCTATTACTTATCTTTATGATTTATTACTTAATTTATACTATTTAGTGTTGGTGATTTTAATTATGCTTAATTTGTTATGTTTAAACTAAAATTAGTCTGCGAGAACCCTTTTGCAGGTAAAAGCCTCCTCCACATTTTCCCAATCTTCTCTGGATTTTGCAGTTTGGGTCCAGTTTGGTCCTATTGTGTTTTTAATTTCGTCCTCCCATCTTTTACGAGGTCTTTCTTTTTTTTTTGTCAACCGGACCTTTCCACCCTGTAATAGTTGAGGTCCATCGCTGGTCTAGAAGGCTCCCCACATCGCCGGCCCACTTCCATTTTAGCGATAGAGCTTGTCCGTCTATTGCTTTGGTGGTATTTATAGTTTTTTTAAGTATTTTTTTGATATTTAATATACTTATCTCCATCCTACGTTGGCATGATATAATTTTGTTTTTGTTATATTCCACGTCTGGCAAGCGTAGGTGACATGGTAAAAGACAAGAGTTCATCACTTTGATTTTCAGCTCAGTAAGTAATGAGCTCTTAAATATTTCTTTTAAGCTCCAATGTTTGCTACATGTTAGCTGTGCCCTACTTTTTTATATCTCGAATAATATAAGATAAATATTTTATGATTTTTTTAATAGCAATGAATGAAATAAAACTTTAAGTATCACTAAACTTGTATATAACTGAATTATACATACATACATGTACTTAACTAACACCTTATATGACTCATTATAACAAATTATTTTACAATTATATCTTATTAGCTATGGTTTAGTATATACTTACCATTGTAACATTCAAGCCGTTAAATGCAATCGTGAAAATAAATAATGAAACTAGAATACAAACCAGAATACAAAAGCAGGTGCCTCAGTGGTTTGAACCACCGAACACTGCAACCGCAGCATGGAACCCGGTTTGAGGTACTTCTCGGTTGGTCCGGATATTTGAGCTCGAGCCTCTGCAATAATAGAACGCACTATGATATGCTGCTTACCATACTTATATTTTAGTTTCTTATTAGTTGAAATGTAGTTTATTTAATTTGGATTGTCTGACAGAAATCTTTTTGTGTGTTTTTTTAATGCGTCTTTGTTTTATTTTGATAGTATAATTACTATAAAGAGTATGTAAAATTGTAATGAATAAAAAGTATTCAATAACGACCTCATGATAACCTGTTGCAGTATACCTTCCTACAGTTTGTTTCTATTTTTTTTTTTGCTAATGGATTTTTCAATTATATTTATATTACATATTAAAGTATGATAGTGAGCAATTAAAAAATATATTTATTGTGTCATATACATTACTTGTGGCCATTTTTTGAAATATACGTACATAATATAAATTTTAAACCGATATAATAACGCGTCATCTATTTAAACATCGGTTATAAGGTCTTAATGACATTATGTCTTTTGTGAATATTATAGCGTTGTCTTAATATTAAATTATTAATGTGATATAGTAATCAATATGAAGATACACTTAGAGACGACGAGCTGTTTGGGGGAACGGAAAGTTGATATCATATTTGATGAGATCTTCCTTAAAGGAATATAAACTTATTATTCCGTGATAATATTGTCAGATATAAATTTACAAATTGTTAATTTGATGTTCTTAATTAAGAAATATGATCTTTATGTTTATTTAAATTTAAAAAAAAAGATTTCTTTATTACAGATATAAAAATAACTCTCAATTTCTTAAATTTAGTAAAAGCCTTAATTCAGACAGATAATTTGAAAGTAAATTTTGGTATTATTAAAATAATTTCTAATAAGTTTTGTTATCAAAAAAAAAAAAATATAATAATTATTAATTTAAACAAAAAAAGTAAGTCTGATATAATTCATTATCATTATGATATATTTTATCGCTATAAGATATGGTTTAAAAGAAAACTTTTTGTTTATAAATTATAAATTATGAAGGTTTAATTATCAAACCGTTATTGCAAATAATAAAATTAACTCTATACCTTTTAAATGAACAGATGATAAAACAATTTAAGGAACACCGAAACATTAAACATGAAGCAAGCAACAACAGAGCGATAATATTAATTAAAGACAAGCAATACATGAGTTTGGGACTAAATAAATGGAGCACCGAATTGTTTTCTTTTAATTCGCTCACCCATGACATTCAAGAGACGAATGATCGGAAAAATATTAGGAAGTATATATATTTTTATTACAGATATATAATGCTGTATATATTAAGAACCATTAAAGAAGGTCGTTACAATTTATTAACCAAATATATTATCGAGTTGGGAGTTTAGCCTTTCTTTTTTTGTGTGTTATTTTTTTTAAGCAATAATTGGATTGCTTGTAATAAAACCCAAATAAACTTTAAAATACCTTACAGATATTAATAAAATATAATCCGTTGCCTTCTTGAATGACTGCCATTGGGATTGTTTACTACTTTGAGGTTAGTCTTTGAATATTTTAAGTTACTGTCAAATAGTTTTTGCAAAGTAGAATCACAAGAATGAATAAAAATTTATTTCATCTTAAACTGAGAGTATCCAAGAATTTTATTTCCAAACTAAATAAAATATAAATGTATTCCACACATTAATTTTATATAGTCGTTCACCACCACCAGTTGTTTTTTCTAACCTAATTTGATTTAATTCACATGGTCCTTGAAAAGAAAACCATTTATCTTTATAGTTTTCCAATTTCTAAGGGTCTTGAAAGTGCTATTCAGCATTTGTTATTCTACAGCACTATTGGTAGAATGATAAATGACAAAGCACTTTATAAATTCCAAGAAAACCGCATAAACTTAGTATACACGGATGCCGCACGGAATATATAATTGGTGTGAAGCAAATGACTCAACTTACCCTCTCTTGAAATTAATACGTTAGTTGGTTTACCAATTTCAATCTTAATTATATATTATTTATTGAGGATTGTACAAAATTTAATTATATTGTGTTATTCGAAATATAATATTTATTACAAGTAC
Source organism: Danaus eresimus (assembly GCA_018231745.1). Lineage (NCBI taxonomy): Eukaryota > Metazoa > Arthropoda > Insecta > Lepidoptera > Nymphalidae > Danaus > Danaus eresimus. The sequence goes on along the minus strand of DVQP01000756.1, from coordinate 5,989 downwards.
TCAAAATCACCTATCAATAAAAATTATTACATAATAGTACTAAAATTTTTCATTTAACAAATGATCGTTATAAATGAGTTTGGTGGACTATCCTACAAGAAAATAAAAAACAATAACACAACTATCTTAATGGCGTAACAAAATGATCTGTCAGAACTTGTAGTACGACACACTTTTATCGTACGTGAAAACAAACGATGATACTTACTCATGTTTGGTTTTTAATTTATAAATGTCTTTCATAGAAATAAAGTTACATTTCACAACTTACCTACAACATTAAGCCGCAGGAATATACTGGTGGGCGGATGTGACGATACTTGGCACTCATATATACCGGCGTCCCGTTTTTGTACGAAACGAACTTTTAGTGTCCAGTCCTAGAAAATTAGAATTTTTGAGCAAACATGAAGTCCCCTTTTATTAACGCGCGTACCGCAAGAAATCAAATAAAAAATAGATATTTAATAAAATAGTACACTCGGTAACAACTTTGAAAAAAAAAACTTATAATATACGTTTTAATTTTACATGCTTCAATATATATGATGTTAAAATATATACATAGCTTGATAAAATCTTACTTCTGAATGCTGAAGGTGAATAGCTTGAAATCTTTGATCTGAACTATAGGTTGTCAATCCTACTGTCAATAAATGGTAATCTTTTCTTCGGATCCATGAGACCTGAGACAAAAAAAAAAGTTACAAGATGTAAAGAAAAAAATTAAAGTAAAACAAATATACCGTCGAAAAAACAAACCAATTGCAAAAAAAAATCAAACAGTTTTTTAGTTACAAAATTCTTCTTAAATGTCAAATAAACCATCACAGTTAAAATTTTAGGGCATCGTTATTTCTAAATATTTTTCCTACGTTGCTATAATTGTTCTTATCATTAAACTGAAGTAGGTACTCGTATTTATACAATCATAGTTTTCTGTCTATAAAAAAAATCCATACTATCTTAAATTTCTATACTATAAAGCATAACTATCGTGTCACTAATAAAAACAAAATCAAAACACATTTCATAAATATGTGTTTTAATATTTTTGATTGTTAGTTAAAATATTTTGGTAGAATATTTACTTGTACTTCTAGATATCTGACAATATGCATAAATAAAACCTGCCATCCATGACATTGTTAAAGGCAGATTACGTTATTTTGCGTAAGGGAACTCAGAGCTTGCATAATAAATTTTGAGGTTGTTAACGAGATAATAGTCACCTCGGCAAGCATTTTATCATCACTTTTATATCAAAGCCTAAGAAAATTTATTAATATCTGTTGTAGCTAAATAATCAAAATATTAACGCGGGCGGTACATACTATACTTTTTTTGTTTTTCGGAAATATATTACCGACTAAGACAACATTTTTATATTAAGGCGTTATTAACTACGAATAAAACAATTATATTTTGTGAAAATTTATTTATTTTTTTAATTTTTCTTAAAATACGTTTTCAACTAAATCAAGTTTCTGAATTTTTTTGGTACTTTTTGTATTTTACTTTAGTCATCTATTATACTATGAATATAATAAAAACCCAACCAAAATCTGAAAGAATCAATTTAAAGCCTCTTTAATCCATTGATATTATTTCGTTCATCGTTTCAGAATTGTCGTAAATAGTTCATAGGCTTGGAAAGGAGTTTGTGAGTGCTTAATTCCTGTTGTTGACCTTTATTTAATAGCGCCTGAACTTTTCCCTGCTTATGTAACGTTGTCTGTACTAATATAATTTCTTATCTTGGATTTCTAGTCATTAATTCTTGTAGTTATCGCTATTTATATGTATCATTAAAGTGGACAGACCTTCTGTTTTGTTTTTGAATAGTTTATTGGGAATTTGTGTTCCGTTATTAGGATATGAATTAATGTCTAGTTCCTTTAAATTATTTTTTTTTTCGCTCTTGGTCGTACTTTACCAAAACCATATAAAAAACGTTAAAAAGTTTAATAAAATATACCCTAAAATTGTTCAGTATGTGGGTTTTTTATCTTTGGTGATTTTTTTTTCCTGGAGGACCTATATTGTATTTATTGTTATTTTTTATTTGCATATATATTTTGCCTGAAAAAAAAACAATGATTTATTCATACCATGAAAAAAATATTCTTATCCTATACATTTTGAGACTGACGAGCCTAAGCAAAAAAAATCATTTAAAGAAAAACCTCTTGAATTGCCAGTTTACGTCTATATTTTCACTTCATCGGTCTTTCAGACTTTGTCTTTGATATTCAGTTCTATAAAGAAAATGTTACAAAAAATTAATCTACAGAATATTTTATTACTAGGGTAGATTATATAATACATAAAAAGCATTCATGTTGGTTTAATGTTGAGATATATTTTTTCAATTTATTTACGTAACTGTCTCAGAGAGACTGTGACATTCATTTATTTTTTAAGACAGAAAAAATTCGAGGACACATTCAATTCACTGCATTCTAGACGAGGAAATGAAAAGCATCAGTTTTGTTTATAAACCAAATCAAAAGGATCTTCTTCTTATTATTTACATTTCATAGCTCTGTTTTCTATTACCAATTTTCTTGGTTTTTCAGGCTTTTTTGCTTACAACTCAAAATCCCAATTTTATTGATATACACATCAAATCCAAGAACTAAATTAGGGGAAATCTTTGTTAACTCCAAATAAGAGTAATAACACGTGATGTAACAAATAACTTGACAAAAATAGAATAAAACTGAGATTAAACTTCTCAGCACTGCACGAAGTCCCCGTGCGGGTGCCGGGTCCATCGCGTTGCAGGTGAAGGACTTTCAACAATGTCTGCGACTTGCGACTTAGATATAGATTTAAGGAGCCGCTATTAAAAGCGCATTAAACGGTCTCCTCCACCGTCCAAGCTCCTCTCTTCACCTTACCAAATTTGAAACGAACATACTAGGTCTGCTTTTAAAGCAAGTTCTAAGAATGAATTGATGTTTTTACTGAAAATAAGGAAAATGAGCTGAAATCATAAATTACTAAACTTAACATGCTTCTTGTTTTTCATTACATCTTTCAGAGATAATTAACCGGCTGTTATTTCATTAAAGTCATGTCTTTTAGCTGTTTATTCTATTTAGAAGAATAATTAACATAATGACAGTCTTAAAGTATCATAGGTGTAAACAACTGGCTGTTCGTTATTTATTCAAATGTATTTAAGTAAGTGATGCTAATATTGTATTCAAATTAACTGGATGGGATTTCAATGGAAAATATTTGTTAAATGTTTCTTTTTATAAATTATCAACCTTTATATATTTTATTATAAAATTATGTGGAAGACTATACTGTCTATCGAGAGCGATGATAGGTTAATATTTTTAACACACTTTCACAATTCTACACATAATTATAAATATATAAATAAGAATTTTATGGCTACTAATACAATAAGTAGTTTTTAAAAAATCTTATCCAAAACTCGTTTAAGCGTAAATTATTATTTTTTATATAATTTTCTCTTAGGGCATTCGTAAAAAGTTAGAAAACATATTTAAGTTTATTTAACATGACATAAAACTCGTCATTCTTACCTTATACATATATCGATAGACGAAAAATATCATTTTCTTGGGACAATTTCAGAAAATTTTTATAACAATGTTGTCGTAAAGTAAGCTTAAAGTTGTTTCTTATCTCGACATCTTTTATAAAATGGGACAAATTTGAAAAGTTCCAGTGCTTATAATGGGCGTTCAGGATTTATGAAACAGTGGTTTTATTTGATAGATTTTATCAAAACTTAAAGGATTGTGTTTATTTATTAAAATAAAGGATCATATAAACTAATAGAATGTGACGAAATTAGAATAATAAGAAAAAAGATTCATCACTACAAAAAAGTTATTAGTAGTATTTTCACACATATTACTATCATTTTATTAATAAATTGCGCACATTAATATTTCAAATATAAAAAGAGTTTGTATAATTGTAAGTTTTTACTCTGTTACATAATAATTATACGATTTTTTTTATATTTTTGCTACATATAACAATTGGAAATATTCATATAAAGATTTACTTTTTATCCAGAAAGTTATTTATTATCTGTAAGAAACACATAAAAGTTTTCGTGTGACATTCAAATTGGTGACTTAACTAAAATGTATATATTTGTCAAAGTATTAATTATAAATTTTAATAAAGTGATTTTGTTTGATATAAACTAGCTTAGCTTGAATAAAAACGACATATAAATTATTATATAATGTTTATGAAATAAATAAACCTTATTAATTTAATGACCTCACTGTTCGTTCAATCATACCGGTGTGGCATACATTCGTTACATCAAACGTAATGAACACTCCACTTATATAAACGATCGTGTTACTAATACTTGAATGCACTTGAATTTAATGAATGGTAGCCGTTGAATAATTCAGCAGCTTTTGAAGATTTGTCTTTGAGTATATCGGGAAACATCTCGAGAGCTTCATATCCAGTATAGATTGTTATATATGTATTAAAATGATTCGTTTTGTGAGTTAAGGTTACAGTTTTATATAAATATGACTATTCGCCATATACTCGATACAAGTCTTGCACGTATAAAGATAAACAATATAAATTTTATATCATAAATCCGTTGATAAATATATTAGATTGCTGTAAAGTTTCACCACAGAGTTCCAAGAACGCAATAATCATAACTACCACAAGAAGTGGAGCAGTTGCATTACTAACAAATGAGTGTTTACCAGAAGCAACCATTCTGCATAACACTACGTACGAAATGCAATTTGTCGTCGAAGTAATTTAGTTATGACGTCGTTTCAAGTTATTCATACATAGTGTTTACTCGGATCACTTAAGTGACCTCGTGCCTTGATAGACTTAATAATTATTATAGAAGAATCTATATATACAAAATACCCTTACGTTTATGGTCCAAAATAACATGTTTAAACCGTAGGTTTCATTGAATATGGCGATTGTATCAAAAAGTTACAATAAACATAGTTACGTATAAAAGTTGTTAATATTGTAATACCAATTATACCTTTCAAAACAGTGGAGTAACTTATAGGCCCTTTTTTCCTTATTAAAACGAAATATATTCCAATCAATGATAGTAGTGGTTTCTTATTTCAAATTTGATTTAACAAAAACTTACGATGCCATCTCCAATATTTCTTATGACACACGGCAACAGCGCCGTCGATCCAGTCTGTGACGTCACTACTGTGTTGTTTTCAGTGCCAAAATGTTTTTCTGGTGTTGCAAAAACATCATCGATAGGGGGAAAGGAAACGGTAAGCTCATTCTGGTCTTCTCTGATTGTTGTAGATTCTGCAGTTGGGAGGGGAGAAGGACCTGGAACAATATGAACAATTATCTTATCTGAAATATATTTAGCCACTTTCATAATTTTGGAATATTATACCCATTAGAACGCTTTTTGTAATTTTGGTATTTGGCATTTGTAAAGCTTATTTTATTTAAATTGTAATTATAATATTATTAAGACAATTAAAACTATTTTTTTTTCACTTAATTTAAGAACAAAACTTCTTCCACACAATACACAAAGACTTCGTTGTAACACAAAATATGAATATGTTATGTTGATATTTGACATCCTAGTTTATTTAGTTTAAGAACACAAAAAAAGGATTGAAATAAAAAATATTAAACTTAACTCTGGCTCTGACGACAAGTTCCACTGAGGGGACTATACAAAAAATCTTAAGCAATTGATCTCGAAATAGAAGCAATATATTATAATAATTTTATTTTTAACATAAGAAAATAAACTGTTAACAAACTTAAAAGTAAAAAATGTAATCTGAAGAATATTGCCAACTCAAATCGAACCAAAAACCAAATCTATAAAGGAATATATTTTGTAAGCTAGCCATCCAGCCATAAGCCAGACACTTGACAATTTTAAGGACAATGTAACGAATACAGACACAATTTAATATACCGTTATGGCATTGCAAAGAGCATGAGT
>DVQP01000755.1:0-19662 GCA_018231745.1 Danaus eresimus | reverse complement strand
ATTTTGTATTATAATTGGTTAAAGAAACGCTAAAGTAAGACGTAACAAATGGTGTCAATTTAATAATTCATTTAGAGCAATCATTTTCAATTGGGGCGTTCGTGGTAGGGTTGAACTTGACCATTAATAAATGGCAATGATACTTCAAACTTAACCCTCTTTGAAGGGAAATAATGAGAGATATCACTTGAGGTCTAATCTGCTTCGTTCGGATTGGAGTTGTTTTGTTTGGTGCATATTAAAATCATTTTTTTTTGTTTTATCTCATTACAAATCGTAATTCACTTTATACGTACTTTTACTCTTACTAGCCATTAACGCTTTAGCAAGTTGAGATTGTTAAAAAAATGTTTTATATCTTATTAACTTCCTTATTATGTGTACTGTAATTAACGCAATTTAATGAAAGAAAGATTATTAAAATATATTCTTAAAACAAAACAGGAACATAGAAACAAAGGACAAAATCCTCATATGACTGTAATTGGTGGCATCTTTAAAGGATATACAGAATTACAATCTCAAGGAGATAAGACTTTTTTGATTAAAATATAGATAAGTACGATATTTACATATGTTCTAACTCTTAACAAATAATATTTCTATTCTATTGGAAACTTATTGTAACATTATCTTAATGTCGGTAAAATGAAATCTCATGAAGTAATTTATAATTCGTATTATTGGTATTTTATTTTATTTCTATACTGTTAGTAATAATTATTTACAATAATTTAAATTGTGATATACTTGATAATTTTAATTTTAACGTTATTTGTATTCTGATATTTATTGGGAATTCTTATGATGGTTACCTAGCGCTACAAGTACATGTATTTGTTATAATAGTTTATTTAATGTTAATAATCTTTCTGTGCAGTAATTTAAATATCCAAATACTTAACAATTGGTTTTATAATTTATAATGAGAGTTTTTATATGTTTTACGTAATGTTCAGTGTTTTATTATTCAATGGAAACTCTTATGAGGGAAACTAGTGCCCTCTGTATGATATTGTAACCTAAACTCACCTAAAAATGTAACTTTTCAATATTATAAATAGGATGCAAATGCTAGACTGGAGATTCTGTCACTAGTTGAGGAGCAATAAAAATCAAAGGGGAAGTACTACCTAAATTATTTCTAGCAATACATATTTACCTATGTTAACACTAATTTAATACTGATGATTATTGGGTAATCTTAAGAGTATAAAACACTAACAGACGTATATGTATCAACTTTCGCCAGAACGTTTTAATGGACTCAAAACCAAATTCGTCTTTAGGGAAAACAGGGGATTTTTTTTTACAAAGGAATAGTGTATTTGTGATATTTATTATTATATTAAAAGTAGATCTTGGGTCGAGGAGGAATTTTGCCGACGGCAAGCGGGCGATTACTGCGGCTACCAAATTTATGGTCAAACTTCGCGCGAAGGCGACGGCGCGAGTTTTTATTATGATCAGTTCAGTGGACCGTGAAAGAAAGTCGCTGCGGGGAGACGTAATTTCCATACCTCATGTCTGTTTCTGTCGCCCTGGTACTTTCTTAATAAAAGTTCATTCTGAGTAACGATTTTGTTTTAAAACATTCTCTCTACCCACTCTTCTTGAATTTCACAAAATGATAATTTGAATTTTATGATAATAAGAGAAAACTACTTTCGAATCAATTCATTTATTCGCCTTCGCCTTCGAATAAGATCAACTAAAAAATGCTCTTCTTCATTTCGTATTTTTTACATTTCATATCCTTATTCACTTATAGATTTCATACATCCCATTAATTATAATTTTTGGCTGCGAATATGAAAGAACAAAAAGCGAGCAAATAGAATTTTTAAGGCTTAGGAAACCGTTATAATTTCAAGTCACTTAATAATATATTCATACTTTCCCATAAATGCTTTTATATTTTTAAAGGAAAAGAGTATTTTTGTGGTAAATTGGGTCTTACTAGACGGTTTCATATAAATTTTAAATACATAAACGCAGGCAAGTAATTAAGTAAAACCAACGAGGAAAAGGGCGGAAAAAAGTAAAAATAAACACAGGAATTGTAAACCCCCTAGTCATTGGGCGAAAACTTTAAGTAAGTCGTGAAAAATGGGAATATGAAAGAAATAATTTTCCGCGCGAGTTGTCTGTGCAAATGAGCTGAATGGAATTGCTGAGGCGAATGATTGAGTGCTCAATGAAACAATGTTCAAACTTTATATCCAAAGTTGATTGCTAATCTGAAAAGAATTTGCTTAGTCTTAGATTCTCTTGAGAGTTGAATGCTTGTTGCTAATAAGAAATCTAAGGCACTTCAATCCGTACCTGATTATCTAAATGGTGTTTAATTCTATCTACCTTCTATTATTTTAAACTCACTATCCATGAAATACCTATTTCTGACCATATTATTTGTTTTTATTCATTTAAATCATAAATATGTCAAAAAACTTGAGCCACTATAAAGTTTAAAACAAATTTTAATTACCCGATGTTTTGGTTTCTTTACAGGAACCGTGATAATGGGCTTACGAGATGAAAATGTCGTTGTCGGCAATATGTAGTTATAAAATAATAAAAAAAAACGCGTAGTGTAAAACTTAGTTTCGTTTAAATGAGTACACGCTAAAATCTTAGATGTGGTTTTGATTTAATATTAATAGTAAGTATGAATTATCTCATCTTTCCCGCTTTTTAATATAACTCAAAGGTATTTTTTGTTATTTATAACAATTATATCTGAGTAGTGGAAAAAAAAATTGTGACATTATATGAATGTTTTGAGTTTCCCGCCATCTATTATAAAATAGTTGAATTTATGAACATATTACAGTTTAATTTTTTTTGAAATAATGCCATCTATCTGGAAGTAGCTGCTGACTGAGTAAAACATGTCTTCAAGTATTATGAAAGCCTGGTATGAATTGGTCAAAAACGATCGGCAATGGTGGCAATGCAATTTTTTGTGTTTTGTTTTTTTTTTCATAATTTTATTTCATAAGTTTAGTCATTGATCAGTTGATCAGTTTTTTTTTATTCAAAGTAATTTGTGAAACAAACTGTCTTTTCTAAGAATTTTATTTGTTTTTCTTTTTGTATTTCGTTAACTGTATGTTTTCTGACTCTTGGGAAAAGCGAAATAAAACTAAACCTCATGAATATAATATAACTTTATATTTTATAACAAATATAGATTCATGTACTGTATCAGTACGACAAAAATGGTAGATATCATAATTATATACATCAGATTTTATTAAAGCTACAATAATTAACTAATTATAAAAGTTTTACCAAATTATTTACAGTAAAAATATTCTTAAATAGATCTATTTATAAACCAGTCATTAAATAAAGGCAGTTGTTGTACAATATTAATTAATTTACTAAACAAAAATATATTTACATTTTACATGAAAAGTTCCGTTTGAGTTCAATAAATACCAGTAATTAATTATAATTAAGGAATAAAAATATATAAGGCACTTATTTGTTGGATACTATTCGAATACTGATAAGGTTATTAATAAGAGGTGGAGCTGCTATCAGGCCGTAGTTGTTTCGTTTGTACGTCGTCGTATGCAATGGTAAACACACTTTTCTTTTCCGTTATAGGTAATCTCTTAATACCTGTTTGGTGTACAAGTGTGCTCATAGCTATACCAGAATCATTGTCGTCTAATTTTCTTTGATTCTCAGAAATCGTGTCACCCGATATTTTAATTTTGGAGACGTGAACTTCCGATGCAGTTTTTTGTTCACTTCCATACGCACTTGATATAGCTATGCTATGAGTTAAGGCACTTTCTGCAATATCCGGTTTTATGTTGTTTTCTATTACATCGTCTTGATTGACATAAATTGGCTGGTGCTCTAAAGAAGTTCTCTGTGGCAACACTGGTTTTTCGGTTTGGCTACCTAAGTATTTTGGTATATGTGTTTGTTGAACGTAACATAAAGGATTTTGATTTTGGTACTGGTGTTCGTATCTATGTTCAGAGTGTTGTAATAAGGGGTGTACATCAGGTAACGGTCCTTCTGGAACAGGTGTTACCTTTCCTTCTTTTAACAATCGAGGATGAATAAAATCACTCTCTTTTTCTTTGAAGTTTTTTTTTACTTCACCAACTTGACTGTCTTTGCTAATAATTTTACCATATCGGCTAGTTCTTTCTTTTGTGTCTCTCTCTTGTTCTATTTTAATTTTTGAAGGTCTTTTTGGTTTGTCTGGTATGATCTTTTCAGACGTTGAAGGTTTTGATTTTTTGCCATACCATTGCATATATCGTGGTAAACTTTTAACAGGCTTTTCATTAGTTTTCACATATTCCTTATTCTCCTTCTCCCTAATTTTTATGGAATCATTAGTTAAAAGGTCTTTATCAGTAAGTTCTTGATGGTTTTCAATTTTGTTACTTTTATTATGACATTCCAACTGCGTACTAACATTTTCTTTAGCCTCTTCTGAAGATGCTTGTCGCGAGAATATTGAGTTCCGTTTATCTTCACCTGTTGAATCTGTGCCACTGTGAGATCCCTTATTACTCTCATGGTCGTACGAAATAGTTTGTTTCAAATTCTCAGTTCTTGAGGATGAAGAAGAGGATGGTTTTTGTAGTTGTTGTTTTCTATCGAAAGTTGATTTTTCTTCCAAAGAATCTGATATTTCCATCAATACTTCTCTACGAGATTTTAGTTTTCTGTCGGGCTCAGAATTTTTATATTGTGTGGAACTGACATACTCATTCCTAGAAGTAGTAACCGTACTTTTGGTGATGTCACCGTATTGCTTAATTCTTTCCTCTCTTTCATTTGTTTTGCTTATTTTAATCTGCTTTTCATTCTCTGCGGATGGTGATATGTCACTTTCCTCAATTATAGGCGTTTTAATCTTTCTTTTTAATTCATAAACACGTATACTACGTCTTGGGTCTTTGAATTTAATTTTTTTTCTGGGTTTTTTCTTTTTAACCCATGTTACTTTATGGGTTTTATCTGAATTTATTTGTGATTCGTCTTCACTATATGAGTCATTATCACTCCGAGATTTCCGTTTCACTTCATTTAGTAAATGAGAATCTGTTTGAGTTCCAATATGACACTCTGTTTGAGTAGCCATCACAGCATGTCCTGGTAAACTTTGGGTCTCTAACTTATTTTCCACTTGAGATGCTGTTTCCTGATTGTGTAACATTCTTTCACGTTCAATTAATATTTGATGTAAAAGTTCGTTTTGCTTTCTTAATGATGATTCCAATAGTTCTTGGTGCATAGATGACTTATTGTGCATTTCTATAAGTGCAGATTGTAAATAATCCGATTTATGAGGAACTGCCCCTGGGACTTCTGGTGTCATATTAGTGTATTCATGTGGAAAACTATGTTTGTCTATAATTAGTTGAGACTTTTTACCATCTTGAACAGATTGAACGTTGTCTAAATCAGTTACAACTTTGCCCATTCTTTCTCTTATGTTGTTAGCTTCCTCTTCTTGTTCTCTAATAAATCGTTCCATTAACAATTCCTTACCATTATCAACAACTACATATTGAGTGTGAGGAATTAATGTTACCGGTCGTTGTTGTTGTTGAATAGGAAGGTTAACGTATCGTTCGTCCTCATTTTTTCCCCGTGTAACGAGCCTTAAAATTTCAGTGTTTCCCTCTTTAATAAAAAATTGATCTCTGCCCAGGGAAGTCGGGCCGCGCTTATCAGCATACTCAATTTTTAATCGATGTTCACCATGAAAATTTTTTTCATCAGTCCTATGATCGCCTTCAACCTCAGACCCACGATCGATTTCATGTCTTCTTATAGAATCATTATCCTGGTCTTTTCGGTGATGGTGAAGAGTTGCTATTCTATCATAGCCATTTTCAAGGTCTTCTATATACTCTTTATGCTTACTTGCAAAGGTATCTTCAAGTTGTATTTCTTTTGTATAAATTATGTTAGGGCCATCCCTAAAAAATAATGTTTATTAACAAATATTATTTTAATAAAAATTATCATAACTATGAAAATTATAGATCTTTACTTACCTTCGCCGAAAGGACTGCCTAGAATCATCATATTTATAATCGTTATCAGTAGCAGCTTGTACAAATTCTTGTCTAATATCACCAGGCGTAGAAGCGGGTTTATTCAGTTCCTTTGATTTATAATTTCTTTTATTGAATTTCCATTGGGTTGGTTTTGTTCTAATATCTGTTTGTTCGGCACTCCAAGCTTCTCTTCTCCTCCATTCGGGTGCTTGTATTGATTTACTTTCTAAGTTTTGGGTCGACTTGTTTTCCCTCCCAACTCCCTTGTCGCGGACCACTAAATGCACGTCGTCCTCTGTGGAGTTGACACGTATCACTCTTTTCCTAGAATTTATTAATAGATATCTATGTACCTATCTCACTTTATGTTTTATTTTTAAATAAAATGTTTATCGGTTAGAGTGCGGTGCTACATAATTTTTTATAAGTTCTGAGTATCATAAAGTGCAATATATGTAGGTTTTAATAATATATAAAAAATATTAATATCCGTTAGTACATAGCAAATTATATTTTATTTGAAAGGGAATATTTAAACTCGAAATTTTAATATACATTTTACAGCAATTATCATTTTGAAGCTAATACAAGGATGGTTTAACTACCTTGGTGGCATATACAAAGGACAACCTTCGCAAATACAGCAACATATAAGAAGTAATAAAACGAGAGCTATTAATATTGCTAATAAGATTAAAAGCCAGAATAATAATCGACTCTCCGCTTTATACACGCCCTGAAACAAATAAAAATAAATAAATAACAGTAACAAATTACTAATTGCAACTTCATCGACTGGCACACTTACAGAATCGTTCTCAATTATTGATGTCTGATCCTTTTGCACGAGAGTGGTGGAATATAATGTGATATTCTTTGTTAATTGCTCTTGAAGTTTTGCAACATTTATAGCAGCATTACCAGCCATACGAACTACTGCAGTAACCACACTTCTAAAAGCAAAAGGTCAAATTCGTTACTTTAGGAATGATTTTCCATATACTTAATTTACAAGAAATCTTAATAATAATCATTGAAAGACACATAGACATTGATTTTCTACGTACTTTTCTTGACTAGACGCCTGGCCACTCTGATCTATTGATCCTTTATCATCGTTAATTTTGTAAGGTTTTATATCTACAATAGTTACTTTTCCTCCAGATAATGTACTCAAAACTTCTTCTAATTTTTTTCTATCTGGATTAGCACCGGGAACAATGAAAGACATGGTTCTAGTTTTACTTTCTGGAGGATAAATCTTCACTGTTGTTGTTGAAAACAATCTTGGAACTCCCATATCATAGGCTCGAATGGTTAACATATAGACTTCACTCTCTTCTTGATTATCAAATTGCCTTTTACGTCTATGTGCATTTTTCTTTGTGATTCTTTTCAATGGTTCTAATAAATAAATTTCCCCTACAAACAAAGAGGTGATTAGTCGAAGCTTGTAAATTTTATTAAAAAACTTATTTTACATAACCATGATATAAGTGAAACGCATTCTTTTACGTTAATGCACAATGTTGTTTTCATCGTTTATTTGAATAAAATATTTATTGCCATAATAAATATATATTCTTTATTTCATGAATTACGTTTTACAATAATTTATATTGGATAATTATTTTATAACTAATAAATTTATAATTTATGCTTTTCATAAATAAAAGTTTAGTTTTACAATATTTTAATTAATGCCAATTGTCACGACAATAACAAAAGTTTAAAAATAAATAATCTTGAAAAAACATTAACGTACCTGTATCTTCATTAATAGCAAAGTTACCCTCACGGTTTCCTTCAATTATTTCGTATTTGACTACATTATTTGGTGGTTCGGCATCTTTATCAACAGCCTTTACAAATGCCGACGAGGTAAAATTATTTAAACTCGAAGACAATATAAATTCATATAAGGCCCTTTCAAATTCTGGTGGGTTATCATTTACATCTAATAACTTAATAATTAATGGCACTGTTACTCTTAATCCTATACCGTCATTATCTCTAGCTTCTACTAAAAAATGCAGGTCTGGCATTGCTTCACGATCAAAGCCGTGATTGTTTGTTGCTACAGTTATAACTCCTGTTATGGGATCTAAATTTAATGAAGTATTTAAATATCCTAATATGGCAGTAAATTGGATTTTTCCATATGCCCCTGTATCAACATCGTCAGCTGCAACTTGGACAACTCTAGTTCCAGCTGTAACGTTTTCTGGCAATTCTACATCATAAGATAAGGCCAGAAAAATAGGAGGATTATCATTAACATCATTCAAGTAAACGGTCACATCTGTAGTTGCTGATAAGTTTGTTGCTGGACCAAGTTCTTGTGCTAAAATCTGAATGTACAAAAAAAAACAACACATTAAAATGTTATTACTATTAAATATTTACTAATATACTATATATAGATTTGATTACTCATAAATATTTCCCCCAAACAGTAAAAAATAACATAAAAATCTACCTGAAACACGACTGATTTTCTAGCTTCATAATCCAGCATAGTATTGTCCCGCACTTTGATAATGAATTGCGCGTGTCTCTCCGCTACTGTTGGTGATATTTCAAAAGTCCCATTATTTCCAACTAACGAAAGAGAAAACACTCCGTTTTTTCCCGCATCGTTGTCATTCACTTGCGGTATATACGGATCGTTGAATACCAAAGCTGTACCTTGCGGAGCATTTTCATCCAAATGTGTGATGTAACTGTAATATAATATGTCATTATATTTTTAAATAATCTTTTTTATTGATGAAACAGTTAGTATGAACTTTTTACATACGATTCATTTTCAAAATACGGAGGAGAATTATCCCTTTCAGGTAAAATGAACGCCAGTTGAACCGTCGATGACATAGCTTCCGGTTCCTCCCGGGAAAGTCGTACTTCTTCAGCAACAACAGTCAGAAGTATTGGTGCTCCAGCATGTGATATTGCTGCAATTTCTTCAATCGGCCGTTCCAAAGTTACCTCACCTATAATATAAAATTAAAATATGTAGAACAAAAATGACATGAATAGAAAGAAAATCAATAAACAAAGTGAAATATAAATTAAAAGAATTCATCGTAATAAAGGCGATGGTTAAAATTCTCATTTAACACATATAAATTAGGTAACAATTGCGCCATCTAGATAAATAAGTGAACTAATTATTTAGTTCACTTTTCAATCTCAAACGGACTGACCTTTCTTAATATATCTCTAAGAGTGTACAATAGATGGCGGTGTCAATATTTCATCTGTTAATGTTTTAAATTATAATTTCATTGTATATTTCTATGTTATAAAATAAAGCTTTATAAAGCTTCATTATACATAATTATTATTTATTTAGTATATTCACCATTGTTTTATCAAGGAGTATTCATTTATTAATTTTGTTACTAACTTAATGCGTATGAGAAAATATGTTTTTTTTTGTAAGAAATTTAAACGTAATATAACAATCATTAAATTATTATTGACTAAAAACAATTAATTTTCGTGGAGTTTAAATTTATTTGATTCAATTAATTATTATTTTTTCTACTCCGTGTACACATTCGATTAGTTAAATGTACTTAAGATTGGTCATAGTAATAACATTCATTTATTATGATATGCAGGTTGTCTTAAAGTACTTCTCTCTTAAAATGAGATGGGTGTCTTGAGTGACTTTCATTGTTTGGTTACAAAAAGGCATTCATCGCTCGAAAAAGTTGTCACTGAATAATACATTAACTAAGGACTCTGTTTCTGTTTTAGAGGGTAGGCGAGGTGACAATGTATATATTTTATTTCTCAGGAGATTGTTTGTACGTCATAGCATTTATAATTATATATGAATATGATTTAGTTTTCCCTTTTTTTTAAATATAAAAGTGATTATTCTACTAGTTTAAAAGTACCTAGTATTCATTACCAACATTTGAAAGCCATACTGAAATTAATATATGGTAATTATATTGCTATGTACAACATGTATTTATATCATACAGCAATTTACACATACGCAAATTATTACATAATAACAAGAGAGACATTAAGACACAAATCTTGATTTGCATACAAAAGTGTCCCAGCGACAAATTTTAAGTTGCCTATTACAATGACAACGCATTTTAGCGAATTATCATAATTTATGATCGTTCCGTCTTATTAATATTTTATTAACTTTGTAACGATGTAAGATATGTTATTGTGATCCGAATATATTCATGAATATTTAAATATATATGTATATTTATAATTAAAATATCCATCGCTGAAGAGAATTAGATAAACTTTAATATCTTATAGATCAATGAAACTAACAGTTATGAAAAACACGGCTGTAGTAATACAACAGAACTTTAGTCATTTTTTACTCAGTGCTCTTTTTTATATGTATGGTTTTCAATTGCCAACTTTATAAGTTCTGCTTCTGACATCAATTCTATTATACACTTTTTAACAATAATATTTATTATATTTATAGCCTGTCTTTCTATTTTATAAACCGTTTCAAGTTGAATATTAGTTGAATAAAGATGAATCTAAATCATTTACTTATAACGGAAAATCTAGAATGTGACTGAGTCGGTTGATAAAGTCGAAACAGGAGTATTGTTAACTTGTCTTGGATGCTATGCTATTCAAAGTAAGTACTCCTTTATTATGAAAGTAAGGTTAGACGGAGATTGTTTACAATAATATGCTCAGCGTGCGTTGAGCCAGAAAATTTAACTCCTTAATAAACTATAACTATATATAACTTAATAAACTATAACTATAACTCCTTAATAAACAATTTAAATACAAAGTGATTTGGGCTTATCATTGTCCGTATTACTATAACTTAATAATTGTTTGTGCTATCAAATGGTGAATTTTATAATATAAATTCACAATTGTTTAATGATTTTCAAGTAAAAGGTATGTTTTTCAGTGAAACGTTCCCATTAAAATTCTTAACCAGGGGTAAGGTTTTCAGTGAGGCTGTCAACAGGTATGGGCTAATGAGGTATTATACACAACTACAGAATCCTAGGCTGGTATTTGTTCAAACGATCTCCTTGTCCGTTAGTACGCATTGTACGACCTCCAATGGGCTGCATATATTGTAATAAATATATCACTTAATACCATCAGATACAGTCTATTCTTGAATGAATAACCGAAGCGCAATGCATCTTTAGAGATTGGAACTATTCAAATACTTAGCTCCTTTCACAACACAAAACATTGAGATTTGTTATCAAATTTTATCATTATAAAACATCACAATGAAACCACTAATGTAGCTATAAAGCTGCGAACAATTTTCTACTACTTTAGCATAAGCTAAATGTTAGCTTACTTTTAATTTTAAAACTTTACTTAATTCGTCAGTCGGTATACGGAAATTAGTGAGCTTTGTGGTTAATTGTCAAAGTTTGCAGTTAAAGTTGGATTTTATTCGTTGAAAATAACTGAAATTTAATCTTGGTTTAAATAGTTAATAAAATGGGCTTCGTGATGCGGAATTAACTCAAGTTAAGTAGGTTACGTTGAGGGTGATAACACTGTAAGATATAATGAGGTAGGTCAACGGTTGTATAAAAATTCTTATAATTTGACCTCACTGTTACAATATAAAAATGGGAACGGAAACAGGTGTTAAATGAGGATAAACTTTAGAAGGAACGCATGGTTATAGCTATGTATGTTCATGGAAGTCATGGTCATATCGGTTTAGCTATTTAGTTAATTAAGATACCAAATTTGTTTTAGCAGGTGTCCACATTGATTAGATTAACCGCTATGTTGACCTTTATTAAGTAGTTATAAAGGAGTAAAGCTAATGGTGTAAAATAGGTAACTCAGAACCGACTTTTATATTTTAAACACATTATGTTACAGTATATAATAAACAAATCAATATTTCTTAGTATCTCTGTTTTAGCATCGATTTATAACATAACGGTTTTCGAAATTGTATTCAGTTAATCACGAAATGAGATATGTTGTCTCAATTTATTTTTAAACAAAAAAATACATTTTAAAAAAAGAGAAACAATCAAAACAAGATGTATTGGTATCAATCTGCTATACGGAATTGGTTTATTTTAATACTATTATAAGTATAGAGTTTCAATTTGCATAGAAGATTTTAGGAGTACCTCTCCATTCATATTAAGTTATACTTTGAATGCAAATGGAAGTTGCAAAAGATTGAAATGTGGTAGTCCATTGCCTTCAAAATAGACGTTAAAGTTTCAATTTATTCAAATAGGGGACCGTAACTTGTGCATTCAACATGGTAATCTGAACCAATACAATGACTTCGTACGTCTTCCTCAGTTTATGTCATTGTTTTCAGGCAAAATCGACATTTACCTCATTGTATTGAAATCTATGTTTGTATAATTAATTGTTATATTTCTACCTAGGTACTGAAAAATAGGATGAAAACAATTAAACAGTAATGGAATCAAATACAAAAGATTATTTTAGTTGGAATACTTGATTTTTAGCTTGGAAATTCAACAGTATTTACATTTAAATGTGATTGTAGAACATCATAGAACCTATAAACATCACCGCTACTGGTAGCACGCAAGGTTTTCGCACGAAGATACTTGTCACCTCATTATTTAAAAGAACGTTTATAACACAAAAAGAAATATGGTTTTCTTTAATTCAATATTGTATTAAAACGATGGAAATAAACTAATCTTTGCAATAATTCATTTTATAAATCGATGCGTTAAAACTCGCTTCAGTCATTGCCAATGCTTGTTTGAAATCTGATAATATTTATTTGAAATTTCAATTGCGTTGGAATCAGATTTGGAATAAGTGTGAACATGCATTTTACATGAAGCGATCTACTTTACAATGTTAAAGTTAAAATTTATGCTATCGAAAGTTTACTGTTATAATACGAGGTTAAAGATATAAGACCGTTGCCATCCTGGACGAACTTAGCTTTAATTATAGTTTTCATAAATATTATTATATTTCTTGATCATAAATACCTGTTGTTTCATTGATGTTAAAGAACGGTGTAAACGGATTCCCTTCAGAAACTAAGCCATATCTTATTTGCCGAGGAGCACCCTTGTCACCATCTTCAGCTCGTACTCTTACAATCATATCACCAGGAGTTACTTGGCGAGGTAAATGCGTGATTGGTGGAGCTGAAGTAAAAACAGGAGGCATATCCTGAACATCTTGCACTACGACCACAACCTCTAAACCAGCTATATTCCGCGTGTCCTTGCCTATTTCGACGTAGGGATCCTGAAATGTAGCGGGTTCATTTTAAGATTAAACGTTTTATCATAAAACCTTTGTCGAAATTTGTAATAATATCTTTATATTATTAAATATGTAAAAGAAAAGTATTTCTTTATTGAATATAGGAATTCTTACAACAGCGAGCAATGTTAGGTGGTACATGGATTGAGCCTCAAAATCCAATGGACCAACTAAAAATATTGTGCCCTCGGTATTCTCGCTAGAAACTCGACGCTGACGGATTGCGAAGAGCGGCGAACCCTGAACAGAAAAAATTGTGATTGTAGGCAAGACAAAAGGCTTTAATCACCCCTTTGGCAGAAAAACCTTTGAAATATGTTATTTGAACTGTAACGGAGGTCTGCAATAGTAAAGTCGGAATAAGTCAACCTTGGGCCAATATAAAAGTCTAGAATTGTAAATTGAAATGTCTTTACGGTCTCAAATATTTTTTACTCTTTATAAGGTTTAGAATTCTATAAGATGAAAAATAATTGTAATGTATTGAATGAGATTTACAATTAAAAATTAATGTTGAATTAATAATCATTCGAGTACTGTTGATATTTTATCATTTAACTAATTTCGTAATTATATCACACCTAAACACGCCTTAAGATACAAGTTCCACCCATTCACTGAAATTCTGAGAACACGCCTTAAGTCTTCTAAAAGATAATTGTGTAACATGATTACACCAAGAAATTCTTTGTCTCTTGGCATTATTATTATGTAAATTATGGCAATAAAATTGTTTCTCCTCAATAATTATTGACATTAAAATGAGAGTTGTCAATAAATTTGACAGCATTTATTGCATAATTGTATAATGTCGCAAAAAACAAAACAATTCACGTTTTTAAAACATAAAACACATCTTATTATAATAATACCGAAATCAGAAGTTACGAAGTTAATATTGAAATAGAATTTTTATGTTTCAGGCTAATTAAATGAGACAATAATGTAAAGACGAACTACACCTAATAATGGCTTTTCTCTTAAAATATAAATAATTTACGACGATTAAATTCCCTCCACGCTATGTCATGGTGAAAATGATTCCCATTAGCGGTGGGAGCGAAACTTCATTATGCGGTTATGGGGAAATGCGTTTTAATTGTGAAGTTATTCAACATCGTTAAATCCAATCAACACTTCATTGTACTGGTTTCAAATTAAAATGAACATTTCGTACCCAAAGCTCCAATTCCAGAGGTTTTGGGGATACTGGATTCTTCCTTGCAATTACAATTTCAAGGTCCGTTCCTCTCTTTGCATCCTATAAAAAAGATATCTTAATTAAAAAATAATAATTTAAAAGTTACTCCAGTTTTGACCCAGCCAAAGCATTTTTGCATTTATATAGGTTTCAGTTGTATTGCAATTTAATGGCGATTTAGTTTTCCTAGTTTATTTCCTTTGTAGCAGTGTCATGTCATCATCATCAATCATGACGCATCATGGCAGGCGTCGGACGGTGCTTCATTTGAAAATATTGTATAAATAATACTGGACATAGATAGTAAACTTTTTAAAATGTGATGTAGTGCTTTGAATATCCATTAACTGATATTTAAAATTATTCTTGATTATTACCTCTGGCACCAAAATTATACTGGGTTGATGAGGAAATATGGTGTCTCGAGGGGTAGTAGCATTAGTGCCTGTGATCGAGCAAGCAATTCGAGCACTTCGCCCTCTGGTATTCCGAGCCGACAGCCTAAAGTCCACGTAGCGGCCTGGCTCGAGCCTCCTTAGTAATATCACATTGGCTTGACAGACTGAATTGTACCGAGTACAAGGTAGTGTCTCAATGCCGATGTCGAGTCTGCCCATTTGCCCTGAACATAAATTATAATATCTCATAACTGTATAGGCAAGTAAAATGTTGATTTTAAAATATAAATTCCATTTTGTGATATTAATCGCAAGAAATAAGGTTTGTACTCAAATTTTCAGTATTTGCACGCTTATACGATTGATTTACCGATGAGTTCAAAGTGCAGGGGGTAATCGAAGTCCGGGTCGGAAGCTCGAACGCGGTAGATGACGGAGCCGGTGGCCGCGTCTGCCGGCACCAGCACGAGCCTCATGAGTGTGCTGGGGTCGAACACGGGATCGCCGCTGTGAGCTGCCGCAGCCAGCGTCAATAACACCAGCACCGCCGTTAAGGTCATCCTAGTACAATTAAATTAATTTACTGCATATGAATGAACTAAAAAGTAAACATAGAATATTTTAGAACATACCCATAGACTTGATCAGATAAATCAACAATTAAAAACATTTCGCAACAATTGAAACCAAAGTTTTTATAATAATTGTATTTTTCTTTCTTTGAAGTCTTATCTACTTTCAAATTAAATTCCATTATGATCGATTTAGAGATTGAGAAAGAAAACATAACAGACTGATAGAGAGCTACTTTTACCTTGACAATAATAGTAGGATTATTGCTATACTAAAAGTAATTTACATAAATAGTACTTCAAACACTAATGTCAAATAAACATGGTTTTCTTACGCATCCCTGACAACGTAAGTAAAACAAACGATAATAATTTACATCACAAGAATACAATAACGTCGTTTAATTTAGCTTAGTAACTGCTTAGTATAAGAGGCCGGTGTCAAATGGTTCTAAATAAGTGCCCATATTGTACAAAATACCAGTAGAAATCCGAATAAAGCGATACATTTTGTTACGAGATATCTTTAACCCAAAGCTAGGTGTTAAATAAAATTAAATGCGTGAGTTGTTCGAGCTTTGAAGAGATCTCTTTACGGCACTTATATTTACTCAATTACATGTTTACGACTTCTTACAACTTTATGTAATCGTATTATCTAAATGCTTTTATTTACTTTTGATAATAAGCATTTTATTGTGTTGTCTTCGCTATGATAAAAACATGAATATCATTAAAACATTCCAATTTACAAATTAAAATAAAAAACCCTGTACATCTTTTTGTAATTTTAAGGTGTTTTAAAAAGCCATTCAACAAAATTAGTAATGTTAATTTTATTCAATATTTTCAAAAGTTCTGTTTTCTTCAATTCAAAACGGATTTCTTAATTGCATTGTTCTACACTTTTGGTAACAAAAGTCTGTAATAAAAGTATTGAAACGAAAATATAGCTATAACTCCTGTTGTCTATAATTGATATTTTTTTAAATAATTATATTTTCTTGGTGAGTTACATATTTCATAATTTTGTACGTATAAAGATCAAAATCAGCAATGCGTGTGATTGTAGTAACAGTTCATTTGATTCCATAGCAATCTTAAATAGCATCTGAAACAACGCTGCCCGCTAATAAAGATACGAGAAATGCCATAATCTATAGCGAATTACTCATACCCTAGAACACCGCAGCGACTTGCGAAAGGGAAAATTGTGTTATGAAATCACCCGCTTCTGAGTTACCAGGAAGCATCCACTTTATAGCTGCATAGAATTACTGAATTTAATTTATGTACGCCGGAATTTCATATTTATATAGGTACATACAAAAATACTTATATTATCTTGCCAAGCACATTAATTGTACAGCTAGCTAGTACCGTAGCTAGTTATGTAGCTAGATAGTACATTTATTGGAAAATATAAAAATTTGATTTAAATTCCTATAAAACATTAAATGTTTCTTATCATTCTTGGAGTAAAACCTTTTAAATTATTAACTGACAACCATTTCACGCAAACAAAACACCTGACAATCTTAATGTTCAGATATGAAATTAAAATTAAATCCGTTTCTTACTACCGCTTGTACATTTTCCGGGCCAAAGGTTGAGAAACCCTGTCACGAGTTCTCCTGACACTTTGGGTTTCGGTTTAACATATAAACGTGCAATAAGTCATCGAAGCGAGCCTTAAATATGGGTTGACGTGAATTTCGCAAAATATAGACACGATCTGAACTGGAAGTCTGTGTACACAGACGGAACTTTGGATAGTATGGGAAGTCATCTGAAAGACAAATTTAAAGAGATGCTCATAAATTTATCTTTCATTCTTCTATTTATACCTAGAAACATTGAGAAACCTACTCAAATATTATTTTTTAAAGACGAAAGCTTGATGTGAAAACTATAATTTCTTAAAAACTATGAATATATGGGCTAAAAAAGGTAATTATTTCAAAATGGAATAGGGTAAGAAAAGAAGAAATATTTTAACCACGTATTTATTGTAGGTGATAAGTAGCTACAAATAACAAAGTCAAGTAAGGTATTTGTAATGAAAATATAATACGGCGTTTCCAAGTGAAAAGAGATCCAAATTTAACTACTGACACGAAATTTGTGAGTTCTTTATTAAAATAATATTATAAGCTAATAAGTTATGATGTAATTGATAAAGAAGGCTTAAAAAATATTTATTTAAGTTCTAAGAATCAAACAGAATAACTAAGAAAAGAGTTTAGTGTAATGGCTACTTCAAATCATGTATTTCTTACTGACCATTGCGTGTACCGTAGTTTCCGGTTGAAATACATTTCTCAGTACTAAAAATATTGAATGACTGAATTTGGTTTTAGTGTAATTTAATTCATTGCTAAAATAAATCAGTTTTAATACGATATGATTTATATCATTTATAGCTTCCATTTCGGAGTTATTCTGACGCTGTTACAAAGCTAGTTTCTGAGACGCCATGCTAAAATATGTCTATGACCTAAACGCCACTTTAACGAGTTAATCTTGATATAATGGCCTTTACTGTGAATTAACTATATTAATTTTAAGCAGATGTTATTTTGAATATTGTTGCTGAAATGGTTAACGTAAGCTGTTGACGACTAATAAAATTATAAAAATTTTATACTACAACAAATGGTTACTTTTAGTTTGAATGTGTAATATTTACCGTCATATAAATATAAAAAGTGATGTCATTGACATCGTATTGACGTGATGTTATTGACATCGTATTGACTTGACGCCATTAAACTGACATTGCAAGCTTTAAACGTATTATTTATTGTTTCCTGTTTATATTCCACTGTAACATTTTTAAGTTTATATGATACTTATTTTTCTCTTTGATTATATTTTCGTTGTTTTCAGTATTGTGGTTAAGGAAGAAATTTTGTGGAATATAATGGGCATTCGTCAGTGACATCTATTGTCATTGACATGACACTCGATATTGCACACACAACTGTTGTGAAGTGTTCCCGTGCAATTTGAAGGGAAACAAGAGATTAACTGCATAGCAGACTTCTATATTCTGATGTCTCAGATATGTATCTGAAATATTTCGTTATAATCCAAACAGTACGTTTTACGTGATAGAGCTACAAACATTAGAAGAGATGACCTAAAGTTTTGTATTGAATATATTAATGGAATGACGTTATAATATCAGTATTCAGAAGTGATTTAAGCTTCATTTAATCTATATGATAATTACTCAAGCTTCAAACAAAATATTTTGAAATCTTTTAATTTTGTACAATTCTAGTCCAAATCATGATTCGTCCAATAATGGTAAGTGTTTATTTAATCCCATCATCATATTATTATAATCGGAAAATATTTCCCTTATTTTGTTTAAAATTAAAATAAACAAAACTAGCAATGCCAAAAGTTTGTCATTTCAAGAAATAAAAAAAAAATACTAGAGCTATTAACGATTTCCATCCGGACACCAACAATAATTTTGGATAGATTTATTTTTTATAGGTTTCTCGTGCCAATATAGTTTTATAGGAACGTATAATGTCGTATAAAATCCTAAAAGAATTATATTCATTTCCAATTAACATATTGAAGTATAAGGGCTACGTTTAACGAATCGATCATAAATACAAATACTTAATTAGGGCTTCACTGGAGAATAACGTGGATCGTTTATCAAAACACAAAGAGATAGCTTAACTAGGTGTTGCGAAGATGTGCTATTTGTCATTGTCGACAGACGAAAGTATGTAGTTTCTTTGATTGGCTTTCTGAGGCGTCATGAGCAGCGGGATACTACGAAATGGCCGCTGCACGTTGTGACCCGAACGTAATCCTAATCGTACGCTTGCCAGTTAGATTCTGACCACAAAACCAAACGGTTCTATGAATTCAATATTCATATTTTTAAATTTGAACTAAATTGAAGTAATTAAAAACGAAAAGTGAAACTGACTATGAATTATCATAATCTTATATTCAGTCGATGAGAATATCCGGCTTAATGTTGTCATATTTTAAGCGCTGGCTTATGATTTTAGTTAGATTAAACATATGCATGGAATGATTATTATAACACGAAATAATTTACCTTACAAATAAATATATGATTCATGATTTTTTTAATGGTCTAAACTCTACAACTCTACAAAAATATCACTTAA
>DVQP01000754.1:0-19679 GCA_018231745.1 Danaus eresimus | reverse complement strand
TGTTCCAATAAAATCACAAATTAAATTTTAAATAGTTAACATATACCTTTGAACATAAACTACCAAATAGTGAATGTCCTGCCGTAATCAGTAATTTCGTTTTTGATATAAAAGGAACAAAGAGACAGATTAGAACGAGTCAAGATTAATTAACTTGTATGGATAAATTATAACTGAAAAACATACCGTGTTGAGTCAAACGCATCAACCAAACATTATAAACGTACTCGTACATCTGTCAAAATATGTTTTAATGATTGTTGTTTCAATAACAATCGTGAAATATTGATAACTCTTCAAACAAATTACTACAGGATACTGAGAAGCTTATTGTTATTTTAAATTCATAAATATAAATGTCTGCAATTTCTTTGTTTGCGTCATTTGGCATTTTTTTTTTTCTATAATTATTTTCGTTCCAATATAAAAATATTGTAGCAAATCAATATGGGAGACATTGGTTGACAAGAAATATTTCTTTCCACTGGCAACTAGTAGAGAAAATGTATTTTATTAATCATATAATATAAACCACTTTATCAAAATAACTTCGCATTCTTTATTTTTATTTTAAGCATCAAATACAAGTGTTCGTGAACGACTCCACCACTTACTACTTACTAATACTGTTTTGCGAAGGTACCTGTTGGGACTTCGTTTGTCTGAACAGCTAGTATACTCTTAAATTATTATCGACTTATTTGTTAAGTTAACGGATTCATTTAACTACGTGTCTTTTGGTTATAGTTTATATCGAACTCTGTAGAGTTTTCATTCAGCTTGAATCAGCTCATTTTATTTACAGCAGATTTATGTAAATGTAACACATCTCGCATATCGAAGAAGTGTGACTATGCGAAGTGTTATCAGTATTTTTCACAAAAGACCTAACCACGTTTATATTGCTGTAAAGTGAAATGGAGAAATTCCTTAAGCGTTCCGTGAACTCTTTAGTTTTAAAATGGCGGCTAAACAGGAGAGGAGGCTTTAAACTCTTTTCACTTCACTGTTACGTGTCGAGACAGACACTTGCACTAAATATATATTCCCCCAGTAAATAATGTTGTCACCTTATTTTAAATGTATTATCGCGTCTCACGCTGCATGTTCATTTCAATTCTTTCTGTTTCTACCATTAAAATAAAATACGTTTCGATTTGTCTAAAATTCATGCTAAAATATTCATATTAATTATAATCACTAAAATTTTATATACGAGATACAGTTTATAGTTTCACATGATATTTGAATGATACACATAATATATGGAACGCGAGCTTTATAATGAATAATTTATTTCAACTGCCGATATTATAATGACATCACTGTAAGTATTATTAAAAGTACAAGTGGCTTATTAGTAGCTACTGGTACACATCAACATATCAGGCAATCTACACAGATTGTTATGTATATGCGATTTTTGCTTCTACGTGTAAGCAATAGAAGCGTTTGTTGTGTAACTTTAAAAAATTAACGGCATGTTAAAATTTGCATAGCTTTCGAGACGTGACGCCCTCCCATTAGAAAGTAACAAGATATGTCTCATTTTGACATGTAGACGTGGTCTTATTAAGTGTAATTTTTTTTTTATGAATATTTAATGAAATTCCATTCTTATAACCTTTATATACAATATGTTATTAGAAAGTTTTAAATGTTCCGTAATACACGGTTCCATATATTTATAACATATAAAACATCAGGTAGACAGAAAGATCACATTTTAAATACGGGGTAGTAATAATTTTCATTGTTCTTCTTATCAATACACGTAATAACGGTTTTCGGTTAACGGGCGATGCGAATTGCGACAATTATTCCATGCTATCGGCGGATATAAAATCGCCGGGATCTCATTAACTTAGGGGACACCTTGATGACATTGTTAAAAATTTCGATCAACTTACTTACCGAGTCTCACTTACTTACCGAGTATTTTTTGCCAATTTCTATCAGTTTTACCATGAATAAAAAAAAAATTCATTTAATTTATTTTTACGTATCGTATTTAAAAGGTGTTCTTCATCCACATCTGTTGTCACATATCAAACATGTGCTATAAGAGATTGTTATCCGAATTCATTCAAATTATAATATCCTGTGGAGTCAACATTATGACCAACTGACATACAATTACTGACAGCACCCACATCATCAACTATCTTCAAAGGCTAATAGACTAACCCGTTCCGTCCCGTCGGAACCCTGCTAACATAGCTCCTATGATCTTTAGTAATCACGCTTCAATGATCACTGATTTGATTTGTTAAACTTGACTTGCTAAGTGAACAACTCAAATCCAACAGCTGGAGTTATAAAATAGAAGCCCATAACAAATATATTGGCGGAAGTAATTTTTTCAATATATATTTGTATATATTGAAAAAGTACTTCATCAATACAGCAATCTTCATAAACCAATTACACCCCCGCTTCAATAACTTAATTCTTTTAGCACTATAATTTTTTAGCCCCACCTGCCCCCGTGGGCTTAATAAGGCGTCGGTCGTTTGACGCGAGTTTTTACTTGGTCCTTCGAGCCGGATGCCCGCCCCCGGGTTTATGGTTTTCATTAATGAAGGCTTTAGGGCTGATCATTCGAGCCTGTATCGAGGCTTGATCATGGGGTGACTCAGATTGAATGGTCTGTAATATTTTTTTAAAGATAAGGGTGATCGCCTCCATAATTATCTCGCTCGCTACGCATAACGCAAATGATTCAATATCGATGACATTTGCATTATTAATACTAGCTCTTTGTTTTTCCTGGCCCTCCTGTTATAACTATGCCAAAGATAACCGTCAATTTACTACATCAACTAATATTTTATAACAAATTCTTGTTGAAAATATAAAGTGAATTGCCTTTTAATATTTCAATTAGAGGAGGCAGCGCCGCAACTCGATTGCGTTGGTCCGTCCCGATTCTTTATTCAAATCGGATATCGTGCCATTTTCTTGCACGTTTGAATTACAAATCGGAAGGCAGTTTCTTTCGGATTTAAATTCGGATCTCCCTTAAAATTGCCAGTTTGATTGCCGTTTTTAATGCCACCATCCG
Source organism: Danaus eresimus (assembly GCA_018231745.1). Taxonomy (NCBI): domain Eukaryota; kingdom Metazoa; phylum Arthropoda; class Insecta; order Lepidoptera; family Nymphalidae; genus Danaus; species Danaus eresimus. The sequence goes on along the minus strand of DVQP01000754.1, from coordinate 16,615 downwards.
AGTTTTCTCTTCGGGATTATGGAAAATTATTAGCAATGCGATGAGCAAAAAGTATTTGGCAATTTTTCGTCAAAAACAAAAGACGGTTCAGCAGCAGAGTGATGAGTTCGGACGCGATTGTTGTTTCTGTTTGATCTTGATTAATTAGCTATTGCAAACGGAATAGATTATTAGGCCGTTGATGGGTGTTTACGGCCGGTAATTATCCGTCAAACCGCCCGGATATAATTAGCCGTGTCAGATCGATAGTGATTGTCCGCTTAGATTCTAACGCGTTAATTATATATACGATATGATATTTCAACAACGGAATATTAATACACGAATATGTTCCTAATTGATTTATGTTCTAATAAAATCATTAACATCGACCGTAGCGTCGGTGATATTAAAAATTGATACATTAACATTCCCGCGGCGAGTATTATCGTCTCCAAGACGTCCGAGGGTGTTTGGGGGGTTGGGGGGGTGTTTTTTTTTTCCCCAGTCGTCAGATAGATTGGATGACACTCGATCTCCCCGAGAGGACGAAATTAAAACGGCGGCGATGAGCCAAGCCAAACGAGCGACGAATTATTTTCCGTTGAGTGATTCTTGGCCATAAAATTTCTGATTGATCAATTCATCCGGTGTTTCAATTTCATCTTAATGAAGAGCACGTTTCCCCGCTATTTTTTCCACCCGTTTTCTTTTTAGTGGATGTTTTATTAATTTTCTCGCTTTTTTTCTTCTACGTTCCCAATGGATCAGATCATCAGAGACGGTTGTGTTTTCGGTAATGAATAGCAAGTGGTGGTTTGGATTTCCCTTCATTGGCTCTTTCTATCCAGAATTCTCAGAGTCCTTAGATAAAATTATATCTGGTTCTGTTCACGTTCATTCTGTAAGAAGTACTTTAATTTTCTATTGAACTGTGCTCAATATCGTTTATTATTACAGAATAAATATCCAACTGCTTTCATACAATATGCTAAGCGGATTATTTCAATCTAATAAAAAATACTATGGAATACCTCAAAAGTCTCACAAAAATAGTTACCCTCAATTCATATTATTGAGTCCGTACAATCCGCCGGGTGTATGAACAAGCCTCCATAAAACACCTGAAACACAGGGTGTTCAAACAATTTAATTTACTACAAGACGAGATATTGTGAATTCCGCCCCTCGTTAATACAAATTCACGGGCCATCGCTCGTTTTACACCTAAGAAAACAAATTAAAAATGTGGCCAAGCGTGAGTCGGTGGGATTTAATCGTTCTCTTACTTAAATTGTGTTTTGTATGATGTTGATGTGATGTGCAATGATGTAAGAATTTCATCAATTATTTATAATTACTATGAAGCAATAGTTATTAAAAATATATACCTTCAAAATCATGATTATTACTTCTTATACATCAATATAATATCAAATTAACTGTATCGTAGAACCTACTTCTATTAGTAACATGCCGTTCTAGATGCTCTTATAAATTATCATATAAATTAATATTAATTAATATTCATATAATAAAAATGTCAATGACAAGGAACCCTAAAAATACAGACCGACCAAAAAAGTCTAATAAACGGGATGTTCGGTAATTTGTCATTGTTTTTCAGCAATAAAAACATGACTGAAACGGAGAGATGTATTAACAAAGTTCTTGTGTTATAACGTTTATATAAATTTATTATATATTATATGAAAACAAATATTATAAAACAAAAACATTATATAAATATCACGTCATCCTTGATAGCTTCAGAAGCTATTGTATGGATAGAAAAAAAAATTAAATTATGTACTGGGAGTGAGCTATAATGAAATTACAAGGAAGGGAGACGGCCACCTTTTTTCATCTTTTGTTTGTTTAATCGCTATTTATCGAAGATCGAGTCGCGGAATTAACTTCAAAGGTACGGCGTGACGTCACAATTTAATATAAAAAAGCCTTCCTAATAGACATTATAAAATTCCTTTTAACGTAAGCAGAAGATTTTCAATTTAGGTTTTTGCTTTCATGTTATATGTATAACGTGTTTAATATATTAACATTGGGTCGGTTTGGCGATATATAAATAAACGAGAAACAATAAAAAACAGTAACTGGCTATTGTATTGCGATATCGAAGGCACTGTCTACCCTCTATTATCCCGTTACCTTCATAAAATGTTGATCGACTCGGGGCTCAATGTTTTGGTCAGTTTAATTAGGGTCGCTCGATTTGATCGTGTTTTTTATGACCTATCGTACTAGTATCAAAGTTTTTAATGTATTAACAACGTATGTTACTATTTTAAAATGTTACCCAATCTGAATTTACTTAGATGTGACTAAATATTAAACAATAAATCAGAGAAATATTTTTTTTGTATTTAATTTATATTGGTTACAGTCGAAATTGGTAAATTGGATTTATATTTCCATGCAATCTGTAAAATACAAACAAGTTTAAATCGAGCAGGGTCCTGGGTCGTTGCATCCATTTTCTAGGCTTCTGATTCCTGCTTAGTTCACTATTAACGCCTCCGAATCGTTTGCTACGGTACATTAATAATAGTATTTCTTAAAACACGACTCTACATTTGTGCAATACGTCTAGTTTTTAACATATTAGGCTTAATTAAAACCTATATATATATATAAATATTTATAAATACTAAATAAAAACGTAATATATATTGCACGCTGCTTATAAAAATCCTAGGAATCATTAAATACAATCTAGACGCAATGCAGATAATTTTAATAACAAAAAGTCGTAGCATCAAAGGAGCTCAGGTTTAAGCGTGTCTACTATAATGGTTCGCTTTGACCGGCTAGATGGAATTTTTAATGCAATAATTCCGATAATTTATCGCTGGATGGCTGGCTCTTGTGGAGGAAGAAGGGGGAAATTGGATTTACTTTTATGAAACAACAATCCAATTCTTATTATATACTAAGAAAATTCACATTTTTCATATTGTACAATATATGAATATGTAGAGATATATTACTACATTTTATCGTAATTTCCCAACTTCAGCATCTTAATTGTTAGTTGGTCATACTGAAGTAAAAAAATATTAAGTGCAGAATGTTATTCAAATATTTCTTATAATTCAAATAGTTCAGTATACTTTAAATTTAATCATGTATAATTATTACATAAAATTTATTTAAATCTAGCTAAAGTTATAAATGAAGATCGAGTAAAGAAATGATGTTAATTACTGTCTGAGTTTATTATTATAAGAATACTTAAATATATTGCAAGATTATATCCAAAGACCAGCACAGCATCGCTTCATGCTTTACATCTAAAATATGATTTATTGCCACTGAAAATTTTCCATATAAAGTATAATGAACGACACTTTTAATAAAACGGCTACTTCATAAGGAACTGGTACCAGTGACCAAAGCATCCGATAGCCGATTTGACACCACCCCCCCAATACTAAGCGTCCTTTCTAATATGTTCTCATGCATATAATTAGCAGTGGATATTAAACATTAATGAGGTTATATCAGTACAACCATCAAATAATATATACATTTATGAAAACGTACTAAACTTGGTATATATGTAAATATTTGTTGCTCACAGTAAGTAACACCGCTATCCCTCAATAATTCCTATACGGCCGTATCTAACTTTTCATTTCATTTTCCAAACTTTTAATCTCAAAGTGCCCGTGAAAGAAAAATGGAAGCGTTAAGAAAATCGCCAGAGCCACCTATTATCAACTCCGGCAACTCACATAATTTTTATACCGACTCGAAATTGTACGGTTGGAGCTCAGAGGAATATGAGATGAAACGGATGCACGCAGAATCCATTTTCGTTACGTAAAAGACTGGCGCTTACGTCGCAGCGTCCGAGACGGATTGTTACAGAAGAGTCATAAAAAGTAAGATATTAATGTATCGCGGGAGGCATTAGACGGTCTTTGGATCGATTTCTGTGCATAAAAAATGCTAATGGCCCGTGAGAGGGTACATCGCGCTCGGCTTGGTGATTTATGTGAGGAGTTTGGCCAACTATTCGCGTACCGATGTCATCTGAGGTGCTTAGACAGGTGGTGGGCTGACGCGAAAATGGAAGCCGCTAGCTACTTTGATGTTGAAAGCGATCTTAAATATTAACGTAATATAGCCAACATGAAACGAGAACCATTTAGTGGACCAATGCTATTCATAGTTTTTGTTAGGATTTTTTTTTTCGCGTTCATTCATATCTCTTCTGTGGCTCCGATGTGTAAAATGCTGTGAATTTCATAAAAATCCCTTCAATATGTTGCTCGGTGTCGTAATTACATAAAAATATGAGTAATGCTTATAACGTTGAATGCTTTTGCTGTTCTCGGCTAGATCTGAGTCGGTTGTTTAAAGATGCATCTAAATATTAATAGCAAAAAATTCGATAACGGTAAAAGGTTTAACTTCATCACATATAAACACACACGAGGTTCAATAATAATGACGCAAGGCTAGACTATTAATTACTTTGTAAATGGTTTTTATACAAATTGAACTTGGAATAATTTATCGTTGTTTTAATTTTCTATTAAACAGGTATTTTGTGGTGTTTTTATTATTTAGGGCCCAAATAATTCTTTGTAACAAGTAATACGAAACACATAATTCCAATAATGGGTTTCGAAGTATGATGGAAATTGTAACTCCTAACGCCATCTAGAAGCGAGTAGCGTAAACGTATCTCATTTTAACTTCCCGCTTGGGATGAACGAATGTTGGATGTTTTTCATATATGATGCCATAAATGGATGAAAATTAATATCACTCAAATTTATTTTTATCAAATAGATTATGTTAGGTATATCATTATGAAATATTTTAACTTGAACTACAGCATATATCTAATTTTTTGTTTTTTTTTTTTCAAATGAATCCGTATTTGACTTTTTTAACGCTCGTTGTTTGATCATTGTCTATTCAAAAGCCTTGCGAAGGATACATTTAGTCAATTCTCTAGCGAAATGCTTATTTACAGTGTAATGCGAAACTGCTCGCGGCGTTTCACCTTTATTTGCTTAGCTCAATGACATTAAATTTTGTGTGCATTTTGTGACGAACTATAAAACGATATCAAAGTTTTCATTAAAAAAAGTATAACAATACTGCTACGATGATGAATACAACTGAAACGAATACACAAAATGGAGCATCTAAAATCTAAAAGAAAAATATAATTTAAACACGACCGCTAATCTTTGCACACAGCATCTCCGGTCACGTTTTCCAAAATGACATAAAAAAATATCTGTCCCGGGCACCGATCGCGATACATACGCCAGGGGAATATTTTAATTCTTATTATTATTAAATATGCCCAAATTATCCACCCTTAAATGGGCCGCCTTGTGGAAGGCTTAGCTACGTACGTGCATCTACAGTGTTAACACCCCCGCCCCCCTTTGCCCCCATTTCGCCCACTCAAAAAACCCCAGCCTTAATTTTATGACTTGTTTGCATATTTAATTCCGTCACTGCCCAATATTATGAACATCGATTGTATTTTATGCGACCCCCATTTTATATTATTCCATGTGTACAAATTTTTTAATTTTAATCCCAACAAAATACTTGGACATTCTGATCACGCATATCCATTCGTTATGTCCACTTCTGCGTTTACAAAAAAAAAATAATGTAATAAATTTATTAAATTAATTTTACATTGTGATTCTAAATAAACCAACGCTTAAGTTTAAATGTGTTTCATTGTATAGTCGAAGCTTAAGCGTAGATAAGGATTTAGATTTAAAGGTCGTCCTATTTATAGCGTTTGCTTTTTTTTCCCTCCTATTTTACAATAACAGTTAATTTAGTCAGTGTTCAAAATTGGATTATTGCTAATTTAATAAGTAGAAAATATAAAAACAGAGAACAATAGAATCTGTTTATTAGAAGATATACAAATCAATAGCAAACATTATTAATTTGAAACCCCCTTCCGCTCCGACTGAAACCTTGGCTGGGGATTTTACGACCACAGAGAATTAGGAAGGGTTAACTCACTTCGATTCTTTCCTATAATCACTGACTAATGCAGTGTCCTTTTATTATACCCACCTTCCTTTTCCGCGTATCATTTAGTTAATTTAGATTTCTATAAATGTTTTTAAAGGGATTTGTTGTTTGTAAATGTCTAGTGTTTTAAACGTTTTAACTGTGAGTTAATTAGGCGATTCGCACTAAGCTTTATGTCCTAAGATTTCCCAGACAGCCCCTCAACATCTCAGACGACGAGGTGATACTCAGCATTTCACAGTCCATGATCAAGACAACTTTTTCAATTTCCTTGCTAGCCACCATCAAACGATAAACGATTATACGTAAGAGGAAACGAGCCGCGCCATTGTAATGAGAAAAGTAAAAAAAAGCACCAAGCGAAGCAGCGGCTCCTTTTTGTACTTTTTATTGATTAAAAAACTTTCTTAATGACATTTCTACGTCGAGATAGTTCCCTGATGATGGAAGCGCAAATATAAGCCTGGAAGAATATTATCTTTAAATTTTATACGCGATAGTTTTCCATACAAAGCTCTATTCACCTCATATACTTATTCAATATATAATGTTTAATTGTAAAACAATATTAAAATGAATTCGACAGCACATAGCCGTTTACTTATTGCTATCAAAACCTGAATGACGGTTGAGTAGCAGTTTAGTATAACGTGATTCTTTGTATACATAAAAAGGAATCACTTGTTATATTATTTTCTAATAAGCCTCATAGGATTTATTTATTGAAGATTGGCTTTAGCTTTCTGTTATGATGTACATGTATTGAGGCCGATATCTCTCGCTATGAAGACATGGATTGTCATCTGTGTGTCAGTTTTGTCGACTTTCACAATAGATACATCGTGTAACGTACATATGCTACGACTGTGTGATGTGCTCGGAAACCATGAGTGTGAAGGTCGGGGATCTTTCAGAAACTCCACCTGGTGTCGCCGCCAGCTTTCTCAGTCGAACGCCTCAACAGCAGCGCGTGTGGGAGCCGACTCTGTTTATGGGGGTCGAGAGGAGTGATGGTGCTAGAACTTCCTTCAAGGTGGAGCCGCAGTGGGCTTTTCGATTCTGGCAACAAAACTGTCCTGTGCAAGTGAGTGATATGATTTCATATTTACATAATTTTAGTAGAATAAATACAAAATGCTAAAGGTTTACTTTTTACCATTTATTCCCCAGATTCAATTTATACTAAGATAGTAAAGACGAACATGTGGAAAAGTAAATATTATCTTCACTAGTGCCATTTTAAATTCCTTTTAACGTTTCACGAGTCTATGTAATGGGGATGCATTAGTGAGCTGTTATATGTTTTAAAAAGTAGATACAGGAGCTTCGTGCATCAGAAAGGGCCACTGCGGCTACTAAACAAAACACCTAGCGCCTAATAACCTCTGATAAGTTTAAAGTTGGCACGTAAGCGCCATATACTTTATACTATCACGGTAAATTTCGAAACCTATTAAGCCGCTCGATGCGACTATAATGTTAGCCCGAGGCAGCGATTATATCAGAGAGCTAACAATGCTTAGACACGACTGAGTATTATTGAAAAGTAACTGCTATCCGCTATCTCGACGATCTTATCCAAATTATGACTGAATCAGACAGTCTATACACTTATTTATATATAAGTTCCACATAAATGAGTTTATTATAGAGTTAGGAGCTGTATGCGACAACGAACTCGATTAAAATTATTGTAAGTTCGTTCGTTTGAACATCCTAATGTCAATAATTTAATTGTAACGAAGTCATCTTGTCGGATATTTATAAAATTTATTATCAAAGGGTCTGTATAATTCTAATTGATACAGTATCCACCGAAATATATCCAGTCAAGTATCTATAAAGCAAAAATCTGTATTTCAAGTCACTCTTTTGTACATGTTATCTTCGGATTTGCATATTTCGGCAGTAAAATTAATTTGAAGATTTGCCCGCATCCACTTTAACGGGGAGCTCCGAGGGGTTTTGGTTTTCTGCATTCGAATCGGGATATATAGATCGTGTACATCTTGGTTTTGATGGCCATTTTGATTATATTACGAGACCGCCGGGGATTTTGCATTGAATTTGTTCTTACAAAACATCGTCTTTGTCTACTTATTGAGCTCGGTTTTGCTGTCAAATTCTGAGCTGAAAAATTACGTGAATGATGGCCCTTATATATTCTTATCTACGCCTTAACCATTAAGATACGTCGGAAACATGAATATATATATTAATAAAGTTATTCTATGATATAAACTATATTTGTTAACAATCGAGTCAAACTCTTTGTATTATCGCTTCGTAATAACCAAATAAAGGTCTAAGTATAAGATGAAGAAATTAGCATATGATCCGTTAGACTAATTCAAGCCATAAACGTTAAATCAAAACGTTAATTTTATATTCTCTTTATATCATGCGACACGATTTCCCTCCGAAATGTTTTCAATAATAGAAATCTTGACTAGGAAAATGTGAAATATTGATGTGGATAATAATTACGACCATCGATTTTGTTAAATTATTTTTTTTTATGAAATTTTATGACATCGATGATAAAATATACTGAAAGTGAACGACACGATATATCTTATGTCGTGAAAATGCAGACAGACTTATGATAATAGCCGTTAAAAGCACACAACACCGTTCCGCCCGTTCGAAATAATCCTTACAACTAATATTAGCAATAAACAGCCCTTCCACACTAATTATGCTAAGATGTTTTGGCTAAAGTTACCGTCTGAGGGGATTTCGGATCTTGACAGTGCATTACGGGACTTAAGTCTTGGATTTGGTTATTTTTTTATAACAGTTTTATTATCTTATACCGTCGCAGTCACTGTACGTTAACTATAGTTTCACAGCCAATACGCTAAGCTTTGAACCTGTTTTGCATATAAATTCAAGTAAAGATAGTAAAAATGAGACTGTTTAGAACAGGAAGTCGTAATGTTCATGCTCAAATCTAACAAATTCTGCATTATAGCTAAACGCTGCATTTATTAGCCGGCTGCATTATGTCAGCCGGCTACAATAAACTTTGATAAGTCACCTTATCGCCGCCCTTGCTGGCCGATCTACAGCAAATACGAATTTCATATTTGCATATGTTTAGAATTGTTAACTTCATTATACTATGATGAATAATAAGCGTCTTTTAACATTAAAATATATATATTTTTTTATAAACAATTTTTTGACATATTCCTCGCCAAGTCCGCAAAATATAATGTAACAAAATCTGTATTGACCTAATAAAATTTCATTATGCTCTATGTTGTCTGATCAACTTCAACAAATACAATCTTTTATTATTTTTGCATTAACTCTAAAATATATACATATGACTTAATCTGTATACTGACTAAATTATATATAACTGTCAAGTAAATATTTATTACTCTCGCACTTATAATATGTATATTTTTTAAGCGTGAATTACATTGCTGCTAGGCTTTTATATTTTCGATTGTGTAACATCTTGTTTAAACTACACACGTCTTAGAGCGTCCAAAGCAAGTAATTAAATGTCCATATTGTCGCAGACGGACCTCAAACAGCATCCGATCCTCTTCAAACAACAGATCCGCGCGGGAATTGAACCCACGCCTTTTCTAACAACGTCCACAATATGTTTATACTCGATTCTAAAGAGTTGTATTGTTTGTAATATAATTCTGTTTTTATTTTATTCATCTTGAATTAATTATAGGTTTCCTGTTATAAAGAATTATTTGTTTACATTGTATCCCAACAAAGTTGAAACTTCCAAACCGTAGCATTATTAAGAACAATAAATATTTAAACAATACACAATACAAAAAATATTATACGAATTTATTAATATTAACCGATAGCCAAACATTCGTCTATCCGAAGTCACCGTTCAAAGGGCACATCAAAGAGGACACGACAAAACAAACACTTGCCCTGAGATCAATAGATATATTCCCATAATCCTTTGACCGCCTCCACTAACACAGTAAACCGAATGATCCTGTAAGACTCAATTACGGCTAACCCTGATTTACCCACGACCGATCCAATTTGTAAACGGTACCCGATCGGAGAAAACTATCAGCCGACGGCTACAATCCAATTTGTATCTAATCCGAACAAAAATTGAGTCCAATATGCCGTCTTCCTCCACCTTAACCTTCGCAACCGATATTGCCTAGTCATTCGAGTGATGACCACGGTGTGACTCTCTGATATTGGACATTCGACTCAATGTCTATAACATTAAGACCTCCGAGTGTGATTCCATCTGAACCGCAATTATAGACCACAAACTATTTTATCTTACACCCATGCGACAACACTAATCTGATTACAATCTATTGGAATTGAATACGAAGTTGTAAGTCGTGTATGGTATAGTCACGGTCGCCTTCGCTGTAATGGTTTGAGAAACAATAATGGTTTATTTTATTTACATATATGATATTATTATAATTGGCTTTAATGTTCTAATGCTTCAATAATAGGCGTTGTTGGATAAAACGAGTCAAATTTATTAATCCTCTGTTAAGGTTAACCATTAATTAAACTTAAACGAACGTTCCAAATCAGGTCTCAATCGGAATTGATGGGTGGCCGCGTGGTTCGGCTTCCTTAAACCAATTTTCCGTTTAATCCGCAGCCTTGCACCCCATGCGGGTAGACAAATTGACTTGTGATATTTTCGGGACTGATTGGGACCAATGTTTTCAGTAAGATATGTTTGAAACTACCAATTAATGTTCTATATTTAGAAAATTTTAAATTTTATATTTATAAATAACTTGTGTGATTTTTTTTTAACTAATTACAGTATAAATGTCCCAACCAATTTTACTAAGAATAAAATCCCGTAAGATTCATTTGGTAGGTCATTAATGCAATATAAATTTTATTATCATATAAAAAAAACGTAAATAATCGCTTTTTTAAATATTTAAACTGTTATTTCTGACATGACATTCTCTCGCAAACATTAATAGTTTACACTTGTATAAGGCTTTAATCCTGAGGTCAATATCGATACACTTCCAAATGGTCAATGTGCAAACAAGACGGTTTGTTCAGGCCGTTTGACCGAAGTTGGTTCAACAAACATTGTTGGTGCGAATTAAGACGTGAGATTATCACAGAAGTTCAGCGAGATGTGATCGGAACTTGCCGAATATATATACAGTGGGAGGTGAAGAATAAGAAGAGTAGCTCCTGCTGTACAAACATTAGTCCTAGACAGTTCATGAAATGTAGAAAGTTTAATTTTATTGTAATTTGAGTTGTCTAGTATGAACCGCTGCTGGTGTATGGAAGGTGAAATTCCCACGGTCCTCTGCTACACTAATCGCCCCCGTACCTCGCCGATTTATGGTAAGATCACACAAAAAGTCGTCTTTTATCCCTTTACCTTGGGGAGCAACCCTTAAACCGCCGGACTGCGTTACCGGTATCGATGGCAAATTGGGGTTGGCAATTCTTATAAGGCTTAAGGGATTCTAAGATGCTTGTAAAAGGGGCTTTTTATTGGATCCCGATTTTTTGTAGATTCTATCAATGTCCCCCTGTTACACTTGTTGAATTCTTTACACAACCTAATAAGTCGAATGTAACGAAACCAATCGGTGTGATCAATTCAACTCATGTACATATTTTACGAAGAATGCTACTCATTAAAATAATTGTATTTTCACAAAATTGGAATTTTCAAATTAACTTCCCGAACAATGCATCCGTTATTAACGCCAGTAATTTATGCGATTATACATATTTTGCTTAATTTATTCGAACTGTTATAATGGCGACGCATTTAATTGCGGCGCAGGCATCGGATAAAATAACGTAAATATAAAATTAAAACTTCACCAATGAAATTTCACAGGTGGTTTCGTTGAGCAATTAACGATCCCGCAATCCGGCGGTTTAATTCCGAACGAACGTCCGGCTAAACGAAAAACAGGAGCTCTCCAACCGAAAGGGAATGCGATGAAAAAGGCCCGATGTCCACACACACTTGAGGAGCAGCAATGAAATTACAAGCGGTCGCTGACGCCGGCCGTAATATCATTCCAAGCGAGTCTTGAAAACGAAATTAAATTTTGCATGAAATGAAACAAAATACAAAGAAAGTGGACGGACAAAGGGCGACTGTTGTGTGGAAGTGCTGGGTCGCGGTTAGTTAGCGAGCGGCGGACTTATCGCACTCCTAGCACTGTGTAATTCATTACTAATCACATTACCGTCTGTGCGTTTGTTTAACTCGTCCCTCGCTTCACTAGTAATATAAGATGGAATGTTATTAAAGTCTGCATTCGTTCTCCCACAGCGGCGTGCATATAAAATATTATTCCCGGGAAAAATTCGTGCATAACAAACATCTGTTTGATATAGAATGTGATTTAAATATGGGAATCTCTGCGGTTGCTCCTGTACGTGTATTGAGTATTAATCAAGGCGCACATCATTAATGAGGGCATTATATCATCGGGCAATCGTAATGAGGTACACTAGAGTACCCAAAAATCCGGTGTATTAATATTATCGCATATCCGGCTGGCAGAGTTCGCTGGGAGAATTTTTAATGGTGGGCTTTAATTATTTTGGCTTGCGAGGGAACCACTAAGTTCCATTCACATTAGAGAATTCATTTTTGTTCGCGGAGGCACCTGCCCGTTGAATTATTAAGGGCTGTGCCGAAAACTGAAAATTGCCGGATCACTGTATTCCGGTTATATGAGCCGTTTCTACATTAGAAAGGGACCTAATTATCTGACCGACGTGAGGCCTCCTTAATAATGGACGACGCCACGCCAGCCGACCGATTCCTTTAATCTTTTCAAGTTTCCTTATCATGCGTTAGTGTGTAACGAAACATTTGCACCAATAGCGTAACGCGACTTCAAGACAAGTATTTACCCAATCAATAATCAATACTAATTAATAAAGCAGAACGATTCACATTGGAACCGTATCCAACGCTGAAACCTATGACGTGAAAAATGTTTCAGTTTTTACATAACACCACAACATCCGTCGAGACACAAATCACTGATTCCATTCGTTTCTCAAAGTTAACAGAAATGAACATGGTTATTCATAAAAATATTATTATACATTAAACATTGAAACAGCGTTAGATAACATTCTAGAATTTATCTAAAAAGCGTATATTTTATCGAAGTTTCTATTATATAAACGGTTTAATTCTTCACTCAATTCGGAAACAGATGCAGTGGTGCGCTTTATGAATATGCATGTAGGAATCTAGCTTTGTTAGATGAATAATATTCACAGCGTCTATTGAAAAACGTATGTGAGAATTCGCTATTGTAATGTCTACTGTTACGGGGAAATTAATTAATGTGAGTACATGTTTTTTTTTCATTTAATTTTTCTATACGTCACTTTATTTAAACAGACGCGACATTTCAATATCCAATTGAAAATATCCTGCCACATCGTTGTATGGAGCGAGTTGTTTTTTTTATTATAGATTAATTAGTTATGTGTTTATATATGTTTTGCATCTTAGAAGCTTGTTGTTTGAACAGCTTATCTTCAGAGTGTGACATGCAAGCTGTTCGTTCTGGATCTAGCGCTGTATCGAGCGCTCACAAGGCTGTTATTGCATTTGCTATTTCTTCAGACGGGTCCATTCAAAAACTACATACAGCCTAAGTCGAAACTGCGATTTTTTCGAAGATTTAAACGTATGAATGTTTTCTATGAAAACGCTAAACAAGCATACATATAGTATAAACAGTGAACAACACTTTCGAAATCGGCTAAATGTAGATATTCCACACTTCACTCTCTAAACTATTCATGAGAGTCTTAACCTCACGATGAAGTGCTGGCCACCTGACCTCAACAACTGAGCGTTCGAATTGACCGCTTTGTTCAGAGGTACGATCTATTTATTTTCTGCCACTATTACTATACTGTATAATCGCCCTACTGTACTCACCTTTTGGTTTTATTATAAACTATTTATCAAAAGAGCCACTTCAGTCGGATTGAGCGCTAGTGACGCGTTAATAGAAATCGTATCATACTTTTGCTTCAGACACGATCTTAATGCATATTTGATAACGTCAGAGTCCGGTCTTCAAATGATATGTAAACTCGCACGAGAAAATCAATTCCATAGCTGCGGAGGTGTTATTAACATATTTTTGCGATGCCCCGTGTTATATCAAAGGGTTTACACTCAAAAATACGACACACGCTCTCATTAACTTTGGATCACATAAGAAGCTACTCTGAATACTAATTGACTCAAAGAGTTTTAAAAAAGCAGACAGTGTAAGTAACACGCGGCTTTTAAACTATCATTATCTTAATCATGAATTATCTTTTTATTATAAAATAGATTAAAAATTTTGTTTCTTTGATCCAAATTGAAAAAAAACGTAATAAAACAACATCATACGAATTTTCTTGACCATTTATATGACACGACGCCTAACTGTAAATAATACTTTTAATTTTAATGTAATTATAATATAAAAAATAGTTAGGAATAATTTTGTTTAAAAAAAAATGTTCTCAATAGCAAATTGAGTCGTATCATCGAAAGTAACAGTTCACAGCAGTGATTTTAAATTACACACGATTTATCACATTCTACGGCTTTGGCGAATCTGTCTGATTATTCTATATCATTCGAAACTGGGGTGGCAAGGGCGTGCTATGGTGTTAATTATACGATTTTCTTTGAAATAAGTTAATAAATATTGGATAAGGTTCACCCTCACCGGCCCTTTAATGAACCCATATACCTTTTGGATAAATAAAGTCTATCGTTAGAAACGTACTGATGTTACTCATTGCTCATAGTTTGGAACTGTACATGTGACAAGTAACAAGCCATGTGATCGAAATATAATTAATAAGTATATCATTTTATATCAAACATCAAGCAGTTATATTAAAACGTAATATCAAAAAGAATAATTAAAATATATATTTCGATAATAAATAATAAATTCCCTATAAGATCCCTGTTCTTATATATCAAAACAGATAAGAAAACTCCCCCAGTCTATTAAGGTGAAAATTAAGATTTTGATTGCACCCTGCCCCCGATTGATCGGAATTATTTATTCCTACCCAACCCTTATAAATTTCGCTGCTAATTATTAAGTTTAATCTCATTATACATTCACATCGACGTTAAAAGCAAAGTGTATTTTATTATATTATGTAAGTTAAAAGTATGTTAGTGCATGCATACATCAAACCGAACCTAATCCGTGCTCAGCCTCGCGTCCTGTCCCGTTTGAGTGACAATGTCCGGTGACATGTTATTAGCCCTTATCTACATCTTGTCACTCCTGGTACAATCATTCATTGTTTTGCGAACTCATCATAAAAAGGGGGCGAATTCGAATCGACATCTCGCGTAAGAGCTTGTAAAAACTCCATATAACTCGACAATGCTATATTTACGGATGTGTTTATGTAATCTCCACTCTATGTTGTTGTGATAAGGCCCCGCCAGTTGTGTTCCGTTGTATTGGTAATTGCTGAAAAATAGAAGTACGGGTTAGGTGGTTGAATTATTTAGATGGTAATCGTGCGTCTGTATACTGATCGTTTGTCTCATCGGAATCGGAAAACACGTCACCTGTCTCTATTTGATGGCTAACATGTGAGAGGGATGGATGTACATGATTCTGGTGTGTCGTTTTGTGTAATATTTAAAGTTGATGCCGGGGGGTTGCGAATGGTTCCGTGTAATGTTCATTCTGCGGTCGGCATCTCATTCTTTATCCTTTTGTACCTGAGAATATTAAGGAATAATAGAGCCGCAACGGATGTCAGGAAAGAAAAAAAAGCAAACATTGCGGGATTCCACTAAATAATTAAACTTTTTGTTACATTGACACGTTAATTAATAGATAGTTGAATCTAGAATTATCTACGTCCTACACTGAATGTCAATTAGTTCGAAGCCACCATCCGACTGGGTAAATCTCACGCGAGGAGCTTAAAACTAATACATTTGGGCGGCGATGGGGGTTGGGGGGGGTCGTCGGAGGTCGTTTGGGGGTTAGGGGGGGTTCTGGCGTTAATTATTCACATTTTAATTTACGTCGCCGCCCCTCTGGCCAGTGGAGTCGGAAAAATGTCTTAAAATCGACGGACACCTACGAAAGAATATACGTCCGGCTGTTCTGATATTTTGATCTCTATGTCATATGTGATTTAGATTACTTTTCAATTATAACAAATTCATGAATGATTTTAAAGTAACGCTTATTCTTATTTTGATGCACATTACGTTCGTTAAAAATATTGTTATTTCAGCATAATGTGTACGAATGTGGTTTTCTTTCTATTTATATTGAAAATGTTTGATAAAAATTACATCCATTTTTGAGCGAGAGCGTAAGCGATGTTATATTGATCACTGCCTCGGGATTGTCGATTAAAACGAGGAAAAAACGGTGGCTTCCCACATCGGAATACTGTTAATTATTAATTGGAAGAACACGGATGCTGTATCAACTGAATGAGGCACAAAATTTTATTATATAAGAAGCTGCTCAACAAAATACCAGCGTGTACAATTATAATTTTATATTACATATTATAAAATAATATA